>CACVCL010022076.1:0-48842 GCA_902729485.2 Mus minutoides | reverse complement strand
AAAGGGAGGGAGTGCGAAGGGGGAGGGGGAAGGGAGGGGGTTAGGGAGAGGATGAGGGGGATAGGCAGAGGAGAAGGGGAGGGAGAGGGAGAGGGAGAGAGAGAGGGGAGGGGGAGGAGGAGGGAGAGGGACAGGGACAGGGACAGGGACAGGGACAGGGACAGGGACAGGTCATGGAGAAGAGAGGAGAGGAGGGGAGGCGAGACAAAAGAAGTAAAACCGACCTGAAAGCTGTTTCTGAGTCTTACAGGAAACACCACAGAAGAACTTTCTCCTCTTCCTGCAGCAGCTATGGTTTATCACTTATACAATAGGAGCAGATAGCTCATGAGTCTTATAAGTTTCTTGATCTCAGTCAAGTAACTTTCTACTGAGTTTTTGAGCTTTACCACTCTCCCAGTTGATCCTTAAGGGAATGTTCCAATGTTCCAGTGGAGAACATATATATATACATACACACACACACACACACACACACACACACACACACACACACACACTTCACTAACCTTTACTAAGTTTCCGTTTTTTCCTGGCTTGGTGGCTATGCAGACTGGTAATATGCAACTCTCCTTCAAGCTTTTTGGATCCCCTGGAGCTGGACCCATGGCAGTGCAGGCTTGTTTCCTCTGGGCGGTGGGCATCTCCGTGGGCATCCAGGTAGAGTATTCAATGATTGTCTCTCAGCCTCTCAGCAGGATGTCTTTCCCTTGGGCCCATGAGTTGAGTGAGTTGCAGTGCCAGACCAGGGGTTTTAAAACTAAATTCAGCCAATTAAAAACCCCTTGGTTAGAAATGTGAGCCCATGTGCAGGTCCTTATCTCAGTGCTGAAGCCCATTCTGGCTTAAACTGGTGCAGGTCCTCTACATAATGTCACTTTTTCTATGAACTTATACATTAATAACTCTTAGTGTTCATATATGTTAAGTGTTGTCTTCTGTAATAGAGACTAACCATCAATTTGTAGAGAGGAACTAAGGATTTTAGCAATCGTCTGAGATATTCATGGATCTCTCCTGGACCAGATGTAACCCATTGCTAGCAGTGGAGGTTTTGCTAAGTGTCATAAGATGCTAGTCGGGGCTTTATGTCCTCCACTGCTTATTTTTTCTTTTTTTTTTTTTTCCATTTAGATTTCTTTCATATATATGGAAGCTTCTATCATAGCAAATTTAGTCCCTAAAGTGGCTCTTGGAGATAATTTTCACTCCCTAATTCCTCCATGTCCTTTTCTTCCATCCTATTCTTATTTAATACCCCTACTTAAGGTTTCCCTCTATCTCAACAATATATTCTATTTGTCATCATGTGGGAGATCCACTACTCCTGCCTCATCCCTCATTAGGTATCTATCTCTTGTGTTTTTATTAACTGTAGCACATATATTAAATGGTTAAAAGCGTATAAAAGAAAACTAAGTATTTAACTTTGGGAGTATGGGTTACCACACTCAGGTTGATATTTTTTCTACTTCTATCTACTTACCTATTATATTTCATAATTTTGGTTTTTTTTTACCATCTTAATTAAATCCCATTGTGTAAATATACCACATTTTTGTTATCTGTTTATCAGTTGGAATGCATCTAGGGTCTTCCTAAGTTCTGAATATTTTGAGACAAGCAACAGCTATGGATGAGGAAGTATCTTTGTAGTACAATGTAGAGTAATTTGGGCATATGCCAAAGAATAAAATAGCTAAAACTTGAGGTTGATCTATACCTAGATTCCTGAGGCAGTACTATATGGGTTTCCACAATGGCTGTACATATTTACCTTTCTACAAGAAATGAGAATGTGGTCCCTCCCCCACCCCTTTACTCCTACCCCTCATTCTTGCCAGCATGACCTGTCATTTGCTTTGGAGCTTTTGGTCATTCTGGCTGCCATTAAGATGAAATTTAAAGTAGTTTTAATTTTCATAAGGGCTAAGGATGTTGAAGACTTCTCTGATTCTCAGCCTTTCGTCTTTCATCCTTTGAGTGAGTTTATAACCAGTTTTTAATTGGGGTACTTGTGTTTTTATTTATGGAAAATGTTTTTATATTTTTATATCATTCAGATTTTAATCCCTTACCAAATGTGTAATTGGTAAAGAGATGTTCCCATTCTGTGGTGTTTTACTTTGTGGGAGTAGTAATTTCCTTTACTACAGGGAAGCTTTTTAACAACACAAGCTCCCTTTTGTGGCTGTCCTTAGTGCCTGTTCTATGAATGTTTGGTTCAGAACACCTTTTTCCTGTGCCAGTGGATTCACTTCGGCTGCCCATTTTCTATCTTCTATTGTGTCTTTGCTCTTATGTTGAGGTCCTTGATCCATTTGGAGCTGGGTTTTGTGCAGGATGATAACTATGGACATATTTGCATCCTTCTGCATGTAGTCATCAAGTTTGACCAGCATCAAGTATAGGAGATAAATGGAATTTTATCAACAGTGGATATTGCATCATGTCATCTAAGACATGGTCATGTGGTTTTGTCATTTAATCGCTTATGTGATGAATTAAATTTTTTAAAATTTATTTGTGTTGAAACATCCTTAAGTTTCTGGTATAAACTTGATCTAGGTGAAAAATCTTTTTGTGTGTTCTTCAATCCAGTGTGTAAATATTTCACTGAGAATTTTTGCATCTACGTTCATGTTGATATTGGTCTATAATTTTTTTTTTTGTTGGGTCTTTGTGTATTTAAAGAATCAGGGTAGTAGACAGTAATGTGGCTTCATAAAACAAACTTAGAAAATGTACATCTTTTTCTATTTTGTGAAATAATCTGATGAGTAATGGAATTAATTCTCATTTAAAAGAAATACTGTTATAGTTCTGGAGTTTGGGGACCTCTTTTAATTGGTATAGGATCTTTATTTAACTTCTGCATGTTTTAAATTTTAAGTGTTTCATCCATTTCAGTTTTCCAGTTTGATAGACTACAGTGTTATTTTGGTTTTCTGAATTTGATTGGTGTCTTGTAAAATATTCCCTTTTTCATCACTGATTTTTATCAATTTGAGTTATCTCTCTTTGCTTTTCCATAAATTTGATTATGAGTTTTTCAATTTAATGGACTTTCTCAAAGAACCATATCTTCATTTAATTGATTTCATTTTTATTGTTGTTGTTGTTATTCTTCTTTTCATTGGTTTTAGCCTTGAATTTGATAAGTGCTTGCTGTTTGTACTTCCCAGTGTGTTGTTCAGGGATGAGATCTGTCTAATTTTTTTGATGTAGGGACTTAATGTTGTAAACTTATATTTTACAATGGTCTTTATTGTATTCTATTGGTTTGAGTATGTTATGATTTCATTTTAATTCATGTCTAAATTTTCAAATTTTCTTCCTCATTATATATTGAATTATGGTTTCATTCAACTCTAATAATTTTTTTTTTTTTTAGTTTCCATCAGTTTGTTTGTGTGTATAATTGTTATATTATTTTATATTCCCAGTATTCAGAAAATATGTAGGGTGTTATTTCAATTTTCTTGTACTAGTTGAGACCAGATATGTATGAAATTTGGGAGAAAGTTGACTTATCTGCTGAAAAGAAAGTGTCTATTATCATATTGTTTCTCTATTTAGTCTGGCTAGATGACCTGTCTGTTGATGAGAATTGGATATATTTATGTGAGGATCAATATTTGGTTTTAGCTGTACTGGTATTTCTCTGAAGAACATGGGAACACTTTTGTTTGGTGCATCCGTGTTTATGTAATATCACTTTGGCAAATTTTTCTTTGATAAGTATGTAGTGCCCTCTCTATATCTTCTGATTAATTTGGTTTGAAGTCTTTTATGTTTTTTTTTTCAGCTATATTAGTGATTGTTGAAATAGTCAAAAAACGACATTACTTAGATACTACAGCTTGATTGTGTATCAGAATTGACAAAGGAAGTGTGACATTGTGATTTTCGGGTCTTTCTCTCAAGCATTTTGGTATGGTTTGCTGCTGATGCCAACTGAGATATGAATTATAGATGGGTATTTTAGGAGTAGAAAGTGAATCAATTGAAACAATTGGGGGTCATTTCCCTGGGAGGATACTTAGACAGATGTTAGGAACTATAATTCAAAAGATATATTTTAAGCCACTGATTTTAAATACCTCACATAGTTTGGGATGCCAGTTTTAAGGGAAAATCCCATAAATAACAACATGCTAACTTAAAGTGACCACATATTTTTCTAAGTCATATTTTGTCCTTCTTTTTCTTTGTTTTGTTGAGGTAGGCTCTCATGTACCCCAGACTGAGCCTCAGATTTTGTATGTAGCTAAGCATGAGCATAAACTTCTGTTCCTCTTGTACCTACATCCTGAGTTCAGATCACCAATATCCACTACAATACTCAGTGTATGTGGTGCTAGGGTCAAACTCAGGGATTCATGTCTGTAAGGCAAACATTATGCCCTACCCCAATTCAATATGTAGCAGTTTAAATCACTCAAATTATAAAATAATCTGCTATGAATAATTGATTAGAAGGTCATCTAACAAAAAGCACAGAGAACACTAGTTAGATAAAAGAATATCCTAACAATAGATACTTACAGAAATTTAGTGGAACATAAAGGTATTGTTAGCATGCTCAAGGCTAATCAGGTGTAACAAAACCATTGAAAGTTTCTACACCTGGGAAAGAAGGTTGTTAACATATAGTGATGTTCTATATTGTAATTTGTGTAAGAATGTAAGTAAATTAGCCAAATGGAAATTTGTGGTAAATTCATCTTTGAAATACATTTTGATATTAATCAAGAGAAAACTACAAGATAAAACATGTTGGTTTGGTAAAAGGGAATTTTGAATTACTCATGAATTGAGAGGTTTAAATATGTGTTAATGTGAAGGTGCAGCGCAGGTGTGATCACAGAAAAAAGGGGTGAATGAGAGCAGAAGTGGTTGGCTTGGCAAGTACAGAAGGCTGTGAGCTTTCCATGCCCATTCCGGATTCAGTTTCCCTTTGAAGTGCGCCAATGCCATCTTTAAATAGGAGAGAGAGTGGAAGTTGAAGAATTCAGTATTTGAAAGTAAGTATTATTTTGAAGAATGTGAGAAATACTTGACTATATGAGTTAGAAGGGTTGCCAAAATGTTTTGGAAACCTAGTTGATGCTGGAGCACAAATTTACAGTGACATCTGGATTTAACTACACAGGTGCAAAGGAAGACAAATAATTAGATTCGACCTGATCTAGGATTTTGGCAAACATGTGTTGAAAGGACACAGCGACAAAACACTATACAAATTTAGCAGATCTTGGTTAAAATAAAGCACTTGTTATCCTTCTGAAATTATTGGGAGATAGGTGGATGTATAATAATGCAAGCCTTTTTGTTAAAATTTACTAATTCTTTAAGCTTGATTAATAAATGTGTAGCTTATAGGAGAAGCATGTCAGGTATCCACATTTTAGTACTTAGGGGATTTAAAGTAGCTAAAAGCAGTAGTAAATTTATATAAATTATTTTTATAATATAGATCAGAATTGTTACTCACTCTTACCTGGAAAGGGGATTTCCTTGGGGCTTATGTGGTGCATAAGCACAGTGCCTTCCCACACTTGGTTACATAGCTGCATTCAGACTTGGAAGTCATCTTTGTGAATAGCTCATTATCCACTTTAAACTTCTTCTGAATAATTACTTATGCAACATGCACCGTTCTTGCCTTTATCCCAAGCAAGCCAATATTCATCAACCAGAAAACCATGTGGCTTTTCCAAACTGGGTCATAATCCAAGCCTCTCAAGGACCTGCTACTACATACTAAGTTTATTGAAAAACTTTATTTCCGCCTTGCTGGGTAGAAAATATCACTTAATAGTTATTACCTCAACGCTCAAGAACTGATTTTCTCCAAAGGCATCAGGAATCCAATTCACTCAATAGCACTCTCTAATTGCTTGTCTTTCTCTTTGTCACTTAGGAAATATATTTTACTTTTATGATTAGAATAGAACTCTGAGACTGCTGTAACAATTCCCACATTTCTAATTTTCTCTACATCAATTCTTATGGAATAAACTTAGTTTATAAGTTCTATTACTCCAATAAATATGATTTCCTTGTTAATTCCTTTATAATGAGTAATATTTGAAAGAAATTATTTCAGTGATGATAGTTTATACCATTAATCCTTTAAAAATGGAGACTTCCCTAAACTCATGTTGAATAAGATTTTAACTTTGTATATTCATATTTACTTTTATATTTTATGTTTTTAATAAACAATTATCTATTATAGCAGACAATTCCAATGAGTACTTTGATCAATATCCGTTTGGGGCTTTATTTTCTTGATTTTCTTAATGCAGTATAAACTAAATTGCCATGTATTTATAATTGTATTATAAATATTATATTTAAACATTATTAGGTTCTTGTAATTATATAAGGTATTTGGTCCAAGATTCCTTCCAATATATCTTCATATCAGTAAAAGGGATATGTTCTTGTTGCTGATGTCTATCAGGAAAGATAAAAGAGAGCATACAATAACCTTCCCAATATAAATCTCTCTTATGATTTTAAGTTGAGACCCCATGGTCTTTCCCTTTCCACTTTAGCATATCTATTGATGTCATTTTGTGTCAGCTCATTCTTAGACAGTCATGTTGATGAGACTTTATGGGTGTAGCTTCTGACATTACTAGGAGATACCTGCCTCACAGAAAAATCACTGATTTTCTGGCTTTTATAATTTTTTACCTTCTCTTCCACAGTGATTCCTGAACCTTAGGTACAAGTGTATTTTGTAGATGTATTCGTAGAAATTTGGCTTCATAACTTTGCATTTGAATTGGCTGTGGGCTTTTGTAGTGGTCTATAACTGTTGCAAAGAGAACTTGATGAGGAGGATATAAGAATACATCTGAGGCAAAAGTTTAGATTACTATTGGAGATGGAGAAAAATTCTGCACAAGGGAAGAGCTCACCAACTGGTTACCAGTGTTAAATGATTAGCCCTTAAGAGACACATGTAAGTAAATGTAAATATCATATATAGATATAGATATACATGATATAAATTGATACATAAATTTTGGAAGAGAGAAGAGAGACACTTATAGGAGTGCTTGGAAGGAAGAGAGGGAAAGGAAAAATTTTGTTAATGTATTTTTATATATACCTCAGATAATTTAAGTGTCATAGAAAAACAATTCTATTAGAATAAATTTCTAAAAATAGACTCAAGTTCACAGGGCATACACATCATTAGCATCCTGGTCTAGTTTTTCCAATTAAATTCTAAAAGTATTTTCTGAGTTTTATTGCCATAGAAATCACATGATTTTAGGGGAAAATTAATGAATGATATATTTATATGGATGTGTATAGTTATAATAACCATTAGGAAATGTAAAGGAGAATATAAAATAATGTGAATTAAGTCAATTCCCTAACCCTAACCCTAACCTTAACCCTAACCCTAACCCTAACCCTAACCCTAACCCTAACCCTAACCCTAACCCTAACCCTAACCTTAACCCCTCCAATGTGTTTCTTCAGGAATAAGTATGACAGGACAAGGTACCTTGTAGTTATGATGGCAGTTAAGAGGTCATTTAAACCATCAGAAAATCTTTCTAATTTCTGAACCAAGGAAAATGTCATAAATGGTTAGTTATATCCCTTGTATTTATCATTGACATTGTTTCAATCCATATAGAGGTTCCTGGTGATAGATTCCCTATGAAATAAATTGTGAAAAACAGACCATCTTCTTAGAAGATGTATGTCACAAGTCACCATATGGATGATGAAAGCAGCTAATCAAAGTAAAGAAAATGTAGTTTCCAGGAAGTGTCTCATACTACATAAAATGATGTGTCCACATTCAGAACATACAACTCAGTTCAGGTGCTGTTGGTGTTGCTTATCCAGTTCCCTGACAGTATCTATTTTGAACCAGACAACTAACACAATAACTTCTTTCAGGAACTTTAGTAGGTAGCATTTCATAATTTTTCTTTGGAATGTACTAAACATTCTCTTTTTTAATTAATTTTTTTCAAAAACAATTTTTATTAAATATTTTCTTAATTTACATTTTAAATGCTATCCCGAAAGTCCCCTATATGTTCCCCCTGACCTGCTTCCCAACCCACACACTCCTGCTTCATGGCCCTGGCATTCCCCTGTACTGGGGCATATAATCTTTGCAAGACTAAGGGCCTCTCCTTCCATCGATGACCTATTAGGCCATCCTCTGCAATATATGCAACTAGAGACACAAGCTCTGCGGAGTACTGCTTAGCTCATATTGTTGATCCTCCTATAGGGTTGCGGAACCCTTTAGCTCCTTGGGTACTTTCTCTAGCTCCTCCTTTAGGGGCCCTGTGTTACATCTAATAGAAGACTATGAGCATCCACTTCTGTATTTGCCAGGCATTGGCATAGACTCACAAGAAAGAGCTATGTCACGGTCCTGTCAGCAAAATCTTTCTGGCATATGCAATAGTGTCTGGGTTTGGTGGTTGTATATGGGATGGATCCCTGAGTGGGGCAGTCTCTGGTTGGTCCTTTCTTCCCTTTCAGTTCGGGACTTTGTCTCTGTTACTCATTCCATGGGTATTTTGCTCCCCATTCTAAGGAGGAAGGAAGTATCCACACGTTGGTCTTTACTCTTCTTGAATTGCATGTGTTTTGCAAATGTATCTTGGATAGTCAATGTTTCTGGGTTAATATCCACTTATCAGTGAGTATATATCTTGTGTGTTCTTTTATGATTGGGTTACCTCACTCAGGATGATATACTCCAGATCCATCCATTTGCCTAAGAATTTCATAAATTCATTGTTTTTAATTGCTGAGAAGTACTCCATTGTGTAAAATGTACCACATTTTCTGTATCCATTCCTCTGTTGAGGGACATCTGGGTTCTTTCCAGCTTCTGGCTATTATAAATAAGGCTGCTATGAACATAGTGGGGCATGTGTCCTTATAACAAGTTGGAACATCTTCAGGGTATATGGCCTGGAGAGGTATTGTGGGATCTTCCAGTAGTACTATCTCTAATTTTCTGAGGAACTGCCAGACTGATTTCCAGAGTGGTTGTCCCAGCTTGCAATTCCACCAACAATGGAGAAGTGTTCCTCTTTCTCCACATCCAGGCCAGCATTTGCTGTCACCTGAATTTTTGATCTTAGCCATTCTGACTTGTGTGAGGTAGAATCTCAAGGTTGTTTTGATTTGCATTTCCCTGATCATTAAGGGTATTGAACATTTTTTTCAGGTGTTTCTCACCCATTCAGTATTCCTCAGTTGAGAATTCTTTGTTTATTTTTGTACCCCATTTTTAATAGGGTTATTTGATTTTCTGGAGTCCATCTTCTTAAGTTCTTTATATATATTGAATATTAGTCCCCTATCTGATTTAGGGTTGGTAAAGATCCTCTCCAAATCTGTTGATGGTCTTTTTGTCTTATTGACAATGTCTTTTGCCTTACAGAAGCTTTGAAGTTTTATCATGTCCCATTTGTTGATTCTAGATCTTACAGCACAAGCCATTGCTGTTCTGTTTAGGAATTTTTCCCCTGTACCCCATACCTTTGAGGCTTTTTCCCACTTTCTCCTTTGTAAGTTTCAGTGTCTCTGGTTTTATGTGGAGTTGCTTGATCCTCTTAGACTTGAGATTTGTATAAGGAGATAAGAATGGATCAATCCGTATTCTTCTACATGATAACTGCCAGTTGTGCCAGCACCATTTGTTGAAAATGCTGTCTTTTTTCCACTGGTTGGATTTAGCTCCCTTGTCAAAGATCAAGTGACCATAGGTGTGTGGGTTCATTTCTGGGTCTTCAATTCTATTCCATTGATCTACCTGTCTGTCACTGTACCAGTACCATGTAGTTTTTATCATACTTTCTCTGTAGTACAGCTTGAGGTCAGGCATGGTGATTCCACGAGAGGTTCTTTTATTGTTGAGAATAGTTTTTGCTATCCTAGGTTTTTTGTCATTCCAGAAGAATTTGCAAATTGTCCTTTCTAACTTGGTAAAGAATTGAGTTGGAATTTTTATGGAGATTGCACTGAATCTATAGATTGCTTTCAGCAAGATAGCCATTTTGACTAGGTTAATCCTGCCAATCCATGAGCATGGATATTATTCCATGTTCTGAGTTCTTCTTTAATTTCTTTCTTCAGAGACTTAAAGTTCTTACCATACAAATCTTTCACTTGATTAGTTTTAATCACACCAAGGTATTTTATATTATTTGTGACTCTTGTGAAGGGAGTTGTTTCCCTAATTTCTTTCTCAGCCTGTTTATGCATTGTGAAAAGAAAGGTTACTGATTTGTTTGAGTTAATTTTATATCCAGCTACTTCACTGAAGCTGTTAATCATGTTTAGGGGTTCCCTGGTGGAAAATTTAGGGTCAATTGTGTACACTATCATATCATCTGCAAATACTAATATTTTGACTTCTTCCTTTCCGATTTGTATCCCCTAGATCTCCGTTTGTTGTTGAATTACTCTGGCTAGGATTTTGAGTACTATATTGAATAGTTAGGGAGAAAGTTGGCAGCCTTGTCTAGTCCCTAACTTTAGTGGGATTGCTTCTAGCTTCTCTCCATTTACTTTGATGTTAGCTACTGGTTTGCTGTAGATTACTTTTATTATGTTTAGGTATGGGCCTTGAATTCCTGATATTTCCAAGGCTTTTATCATGAATGGGTGTTGGATTTTGTCAAATGTTTTCCCAGCAACCAATGAGAAGATCCTGTGGTTTTTGTCTTTGAATTTGTTTATATAGTGGTTTATGTTGATATAAAACCATCCCTGTATCTCCCAGATGAAGCCTACTTGATCATGATGGATGATTGTTTTGATGTGTTCTTGGATTCAGTTTACAAGAATTTTATTATTTTTACATCAATATTCATAAGGGAAATTAGTCTGAAGTTCTCTTTCTGTGTTGGGTCTTTATGAGGTTTAGGTATCAGAGTAATTATGACTTCATAGAATGAATTGGGTAGAGTACCTTCTGTTTCTATATTGTGGAATAGTTTGAGGAGAGTTGGAATTAGGTTTTCTTTGAAGGTCTGATAGAAATCTGCACTAAACCCATCTGGTGCTGTTTTTATTTTTGTTTTGTTTTTTCTGGTTGGGTGACTATTAATGACTACCTCTAATTCTTTAGGGGTTATGTGATTGTTTAGATCATTAATCTGACACTGATTTAATTTTGGTGCCTGGTATCTGTCTAGAAATTTGGCCATTTCATCCAGGTTGTCCAGTTTTGTTGATTATAGTCCTTTGTAATAGAATCTGATAATGTTTTGGATTTTCTCGTGTTCTGTTGTTATGTCTCCCTTTTTATTTCTGATTTTGTTAATTAGGGTACCTGTGCCCTCTAATTAGTGTGGCTAAGGGTTTATCTATCTTGTTGATTTTTCAATAAACTAGCTCCTGGTGTGGTTGTTTCTTGAAAAAAAATTTTTTCTACTTGGTTGATTTCAGCCTTGATTTTGATTATTTCCTGCAGTCTGCTCCTCTTGGGTGTATTTGCCTACTTTTGTTCTAGAGCTTTGAGGTGTGATCTCAGGCTGCTAGTGTATGCTATCCCTGCTTTCTTTTTGGAGGTACTCAGAGCTATGAATTTTCCTCTTAGGATGGCTTCCATTGTGATCCATAAGTTACGGTATGTTGTGGATTCATTTTTATTAAACTCTAAAAAGTCTTCAATTTCTTTTATTTCTTCCTTGACCAAGTTATCATTGAGTAGAGAGTTGTTCAGATTCCATGTGAATGTTGGCTTTCTATTATTTATGTTTTTATTGAAGATCTGCCTTAGTCTTTGTTGATCTGATAGGATGCATGGGATTATTTCAATATTTCTGTATCTGTTGAGGCCTGCTTTGTGACCAATTATATGGTCAACTTTGAAAAAGGTACCATGAGGTATTGAGAAGAAGATATATCCTTTTGTTTTAGGATAAAATATTCTGTATATATCTATTAAATCCATTTCTTTCATAACTTCTGTTGGTTTCCATGTGTCTCTGTTTAGTTTCTGTTTCCAGGATCTGTCCATTGGTGAGAGTGGGGTGTTGAATTCTCCCACTATTATTGTGTGAGGTGCAATGTGTGCTTTGAGATTACTAAAGTAATTAATGAATGTGGCTGCCCATGCATTTGGAACATAGATATTCAGAATTGAGATTTCATATGGTAGATTTTTACCTTTGTTGACTATGAAGTGCCCCACCTTGTCTTTTTCAAAACGTTGGGTTAGAAGTCCATTTTATTCGATATTAGAATGGCTACTCTGGCATGTTTCTTCAGAAAATTTGCTTGGAAAATTGTTTTCCAGCCTTTCACTCTGAGGCAGTATCTGTCTTTTTCCCTGAGGTGAGTTTCCTATAAAAAGCAAAATGTTGTGTCCTGTTTGTGTAGCCATTCTATTAGTCTATGTCTTTTTATTGGGGAATTCAGTCCATTGATATTAAGAGATTTTACAGAAAAGTAATTGTTAAGTAATTGTTGCTTCTTCTTCTTCTTCTTCTTCTTCTTCTTCTTCTTCTTCTTCTTCTTCTTCTTCTTCTTCTTCTTTTTTTAGAATTGGGATTCTCTCCTTCTTGTATCTGTCTTCTTTTAGGTTTGTTGAAGGATTACTTTCTTGCTTATTCTAGGGCATAATATCTGTCCTTGTGTTGGTGTTTTCCCTTTATTATCCTTTGAAAGGCTGGATTTTTGGAAAGATACTGTATGAATTTGTTTTTGTCACAGAATTCTTTGGTTTCTCCATCTATGGTAGTTGAGAGTTTTCCTGGATATAGTAGTCTGGGCTGACATTTGCTTTTTCTTAGGTTCTGTATAACATCTATCCAGCATCTTCTGGCTTTCATAGTCTCCGGTGAGAAGTCTGGTGTAATTCTAATAGGTCTGCCTTATATGTTACTCCACATTTTCCCCTCACTGCTTTTAATATTCTATCTTTATTTAGTGCATTTGTTGTTCTGATTATTATGTGTCAGGAGGAATTTCTTTTCTGGTTCAGTCTATTTGGAGTTCTGTAGGCTTCTTGTATGTTCATAGGCATCTCTTTCTTTAGGTTAGGGAAGTTTGCTTCAATAATTTTGTTGAAGATATTTACTGGTCCTTTAAGTTGAAAATCTTCATTCTCATTTACTCCTATTATCAGTAGGTTTGGTGTTTTCATTGAGTCCTAGATTTCCTGGATATTTTGAGTTAGGATCTTTTTGCATTTTCATTTTCTTTGATTGTTGTGTCCATGTTCTCTATGGAATCTTCTGTATCTGAGATTCTCAATTCCAACTCTTGGATTCTGTTGCTGATGCTCAGATCTATGGTTCCTGATTTCTCTCCCAGGGTTTTCTCTTTGCATTTTCTTTATTGTTTCTACTTCCCTTTTTAGGTCTTGGACGGTTTTTTTCAATTCCATCACCTGTTTTGTTGCTTTTTCCAGTAATTCTTTAAGGGATTTTTGTGTTTCCTCTTTAAGGCCTTCTACCTTTTTAGCAGTGTTCTCCTGTATTTCTTTTAGTGAGTTATTAGTGTCCTTCTTAAAATATGCTACCAGAACTATGAGATATGATTTTAAATCCAAATCTTTCTTTTCAGGTGTGTTGGGGTATCCAGGACTTGCTCTGGTGGGAGCGCTGGGTTCTTATAATGCTGAGTGGTCTTGGTTTCTGTTAGTAAGATTCTTTTGTTTGCCTTTTGCCATCAGGCAATCTCTGCTGTTAGTTGTTATAGCTGTCTCTGGCTGGAGCTTGTTCCTCCTGTGATTCTGTTAGCCTCTGTCAGCACTCCTGGGAGTCCAGCTCTCTTCTGAGTCTCAGTTGTCAGTGTACTCTCTGCATGCAAGTGTGCAGATGTCTGGAGCTCAGCTCTGCCTCCTGCCTGAAGATGAAGGCCGGAAAGGGACCCTGTCCCAGAAGCTATGTTCCTTCTGCAGCCTGTGTGCTCTCCTGTGCATACTGGACTCTTTAGGACCTGGGATACAACATGGTGTTCTCACTTGGTCCAGGGGACAGATCCTTCTCTGGAGGCCTCCTCACCTCTTGCAGGGAAACTACACAGAAGTCTAGGTCTCAGCTCTGCCTTCTGGCTGAAGATTAAGGCCTGAAAGGGACCCTGTCCCAGAAGCTATGTTGCTTCTGTTGCCCACACGCTCTCCTGTGCAGACTGGACTCTTTGGGACCCAGGATACAAGATCGGGAGATTATTTTAAATTATGGTTTCTCTCTCAATGCTTATATTAGAACTGAATGAGGTAAAGAGGTTTTAAGGTGGGGGAAGATGAGAGAGTGTGTGGTGGAAAAGATAAAGCACACTATGGGGTTTGGGAAAAAAAAAAAAAACAACCTAAGGAAGTCTATTGTTTTATAAACTTCCCCAGAAACATATTAAAAAAAAATAAAAAATGAAGACATTGAATAGAGAATCTACATGGAAGGATAATGCTTCTCTTGGAAGTGAAACGTTCTCAAACAAAAAGCCATTGCTGGGTGAGTGATATGCCCCTTCTAGTTGTTTAGAATGTTGATACCAGAGGGTCGCAAAACAAGGCAAGCTTTTGCCATTGTTCATGATTTATACTAGAACTTGATGATGACAGAGAGCCTTAGTTGTAAAGCCGTATTACAAGGAGGTTATCGATTACCTTGCTCAGCTTTTATCAGTCAGTAGAGCAATTAATATCTATTGGGAGAGCCAGTCTCCTAACATAGTCATTCTTGCATTGAGCAAACAATTTTATGAAAGAGATATTCATAACCCTTTATGACCACAACCATTCCAAATTCCTATGCTCCTCATCCCACCCCTTTAAAGGGGCATATAAAGCAGCATTTTATTTTGAAAGACACCCTCCATTTCCTACATGAGAGAGTCTACCCCTTGCTACATGTGCTAATAAATTCAGTCCCTTACGTTGAAATTCAGACTATTGTCCCTTTCTGCCTTCTGTCTCATTATAGTTCCAAATAAATCTAATAGCTAGGAGAAACCTGTTGCCAAAAACTCCATACACTAGTCAGAGTACATGGAGAAATCAAGGTGGTATTGATCTGAAATATTCTTCCCTGTCAGCTTGCTTTCATAGGGCTAAAAGGCCCTATTCAGATTTCGGAGGCAATTCTGGACAATCTTACTGAACTACAAAGTCGATGAAGATTTCTCATGGAAATTGTTTTCTTCAGGTTATATTCATTAATAGGTAATTGTACTCTAGTGAATGGCCCTGTGTCCATGTGAATGTAGGCAGTATCAACTGTATTCAGTGATAGAGAAAAAGGGAGGGCATGGGTATGGGATAGAGATCTAGTGATGTGTGTTCCATAAAGAACTTAAGGGTAACAGGGATGGATATAATCAAAATATGTTGTATACATGTATAAAAGTCTTCAAGAATAAATTAGAAGCATCATTTTTTAAAGAACAGAGTAGAGGAGATGAATTAATTACTAAAATGTTTGCCATGCTCAAGAATACCTTAACACAGAGCACCGGCTCTCTCTCTCTCTCTCTCTCTCTCTCTCTCTCTCTCTCTCTCTCTCTCATATATATATATATATATATATATATATATATATATATATATATTTTTTTTTTCCCAACTGTTCTCCTGGTGTCCTGCCTCCAACAATTCTTCCCCTCTTCTCTGAAGTTCTTTACAATCTTCCTAGTGTTTTACTGTGGGTTTTCAAGCTGGGTTGATGTCCCAGTCCTACCAATGGGAGCCTAGCCTGGTTATAGAAGATGTCCAGTTCAGGCTCCACATTCTTTTTTAAATATTCATTATCAAATATCTGAACATCTGTATTTAAGTAAAATAAACATAAAAGATGAAATGAAAGGAGCAAGACATGAACCTGTAATGCCAAAGGGAACCAAGGCAACAGATAAATAGATCTCAGATGTGTGCAAGCTATGCAGATATAAAGGATGCCATAGTCTACAGCTGTCATGTAGTGAAAACGTGGAATAGAGACGGGTAAAGTGAAAGGAGAAATTGTTGTAAATTAGTTCTCACCCTCTTCAACTAAAATAAAATGAAAACAAAAACAAACAACCAAAAAAAAAAAAAAAAAAACTCCAGAAAAGAAGGGAACAGATAAATTAGGAGACACCATAAATTTTATTGAAAAGCATGTATTCTAGACAAAAAATAGCACTACTAGTTTTTATTGGATGTTCTGGGATAGAAATATATATATATATATATATATATATATATATATATATATATATACATATATATCCCTTTATCATAACAAAAGCCTAAAACTTTAAGATATTAAAAATGTAATTTAATCTACTTAATAATTATGTGTACCATGATAAATTTACTTCACAAGTTTAAATTAATCTTAGTTTGAAAACAAAACAAAAATGAATACTGTATACGCATGAATTCAAATTGTGGTTTTTCTCAAGTTAATAAATATACTAATGCTAAGTAGTGATATTTTCAAGGGGGTACATTTCTTGAAAATGTTCATAGATGATTGATAGATAGATAGATAGATAGATAGATAGATAGATAGATAGATATGTGTATTTGTGTATACATTAAAATGTATCAAATGGTTACAATACATGTATTTAGGATATTTTAAAAGTTGTATTTATTTTACCTACAAATGTTGCTACACAGTGTAGTAGAGTACATGAATGAGGTCTCAGCAAAACATTATCTTTCTTTTCTAATATGTGGTAAATAACAGTCAGCAATGTCCACGCCATGGAGTAACTACTAATTCCATTTCACTGGTGTGTTCCGTGCAGTACAAATGATGTGAAGCCTTTTTAAGAGTGAGTTCATACCCAAGCTTATGACAGCAGAAAACAAATCAAAGAACATTTAATTCTGTCAATATTAAATACAGTTACCATCTATTTAAAAGTGTTAAAAGTATGCTAGATAAAAGGCATAATGGTTAAAAGTGCATGTTGACACTCAAGGGAACCTAAGATCAAGTCTCAGCATAACCTTGAATAGCTTATAATTTCCAGTAACTCCAAATACAGGACAATCTGATGGTTTGGCTTCAGGGACATTTACATGCTCCTTCATACACACACACATACGCACACACACACACACACACACACACACACACACACACACACACAAATGACACACACATTACATAATTAAAAGTAAAATAAATATTACAAAAATTCTTATTAGAATGTGGAAAATCACATTACAAGATGCTTAAAGTACATTCCACTGTCAGGCAACACAAGAAAAGAGCAACAGTTACACACCAGGAACAACAAAGCAGATTAATTATATCTTCTGTAGGTTTTTTTCTGATGATAGTTTATTTATTTTTACCTCATTTGTTGGAACTAATTCACTGCTATACAGTCTATCTCTGGTCCGTGTGAGTGAGGAGCCAAAACGAGGACATGAATTTTATTGTTTTTTTTTTTTTTTTTTTTTTTTTTTTTTTTTTTTTTTTTTTTTTTTTTTTTTTTTTTTTTTTTTTTTTTTTTTTTTTTTTTTTTTAATCTGTTTTTATTTTGATTCTCTGCACAACTCAGTATATCAGCATGTATGAGACCTTTCCAAGATCTCTGAAAGTAACTCAAAATTTATTCATTTATTCTTCTTCATTACATATGAAAATTAGTTTAATTAAAATGTATATAGTTTTGACTGTAGCCTATGAAGAGGGAGACATGAAACAAATTATCTAATATTTTGATAAGGATGATTTTAAAATGATATATATCATTTAATACATAATAAATATATTAAAATAAATACATAAGTATATATTATATAGAAATATATTACCTATATATTTTTTTTCATTTTAACAGGGTCACACTGATCTAAAAATACACAGGCCAAAAATATCATAAATTTCAAAAATAAGCATTCAAACTTTATGGTTAAAGAACTTCTGATACTTTTACCAATCATACAGTAGACAGTGCTCTTGATTTTCCAAATATTGATTTTGAAATATATATTTCAAAAGTGAAAAAAGTATAGAAACAAAATTTCTAGATAGAGCAGCATATACATATGAAAATATGGACATGATTAAATGTGTCTATCTGAGCAATAATACACTAAGTGTAAAGAAGAGGGCGACATAATTTTAGGATTTCATAGTGGAGTGTATATATTTTAGTGGATGTACTAGACAGATTCTTTTCCACCATGAGATGTGCTAATGTGTTGAAAGATTAAGCCTCCTTAGGGCTGCCAACTTGGATTCTTATTTAAGATTAGTCACTGAGCAGTACAGTTTTGATTTTACTGTTTTTTATGTCTCAAAGGCTAATAGTAGGTTTCTATCACTTACTTCTTTTCCACAAAGACTTTTTCTTATATTCTGCCTCATCTCAGAGTCCAAGGATTATGGTACGCTTCTTGAAACATTAAAATCAAACAAAAAGGAATCATGAAAATTATTTAGAGGTTGCAGTACTAGCAAAGCTATTGACATTCTCTCACATGGTGCTCCTTTTTTCTATTGGATATTTTATTTATTTACNATGTGTGTGTGTGTGTGTGTGTGTGTGTGTGTGTGTGTAGTTGTAGCCATGTACACTCTTTTTTTGGTGGTTTATTCCCTGGGAGCTCTAGGGTGGGGGGTCTTGTTGATATTGTTGTTCTTCCAATGGGGTTGCAAACACCTTCACCTCCTTCAGTCCTGTCCCTAACTCCTCCTTTGGGGTTACCTGCTCAGTCAGGTGGTTGGCTGTGAGCATCTGCATCTGTATTGGTCAGGCTCTGGCAGAACCTCTCAGGGGACAGCTATGTCAGGCTCCTGTCAGCAAGTGCTTCTTGGCATCAGCAATAATGTTTGGGTTTTGACTAGAGAAAACCATCAGCCTTTATGTTGCAGAGAAAGAAGTTCCTGATTATCATTGATATTTTACTTAAAAGTATATGTTATTGGGCAAACTCCTAAGGAGTAGAGAAATGAAGCTTTTACTTCTCTGCAGTGTTTAACAGAGGTACGTAATCCATTCATCAAAGAAAGATTACAAATTCTGTTTTGATCATTGCTATCTATAAATGACCATATTTTTAATATAGATTATTATCGACTAAGATTATATCTGCATACCTGTACATGGCCTGCAATTGATACAGTATTGACCAAAAACATCATGATCTTCCCTAGGAGCTTAACTTAGAGAAACATTTCAATACATACTTATTTTCATCTCGTCACTCTTTGCTTCTGTCATGGTACTTATCTTTCCAATATTGTATTTTATTTTTGTGCAGCATTTAATTTCCCTAACATTCGTTTCGTGGCAATCCTTCACTTAACTTCTGTGATTACTTGCATTTTGGTTTGTCCGCTATTGAAAGATTGTTGGTAGGGAGTTAAGATACACAAATCTGGCTAACAGAAATACAGGCACAGAAAACGCCCAGAGACATAATAGAAAATAATAGAAAAAATTAAAAGCTATAAGATTGTTGACATTTATTTTAAAAAATAGAAAAAATATTAATATAGTACAACACTACATTCCCAATTACTATTGAAATTCTGATAAAAATTAATGTTTAAGTTCTTATTATTTTTAAATTTAAAAGAATGGATACAGCGTTTTAAGAGGGTCACACTGGTCTACACAGACAGAGATGAAAATAATAGCACCGATTTCAGATACAAACATTACAAGTTTAGGATCAAACTATTTATGGCAGTTTTCTCATAATGATACAGTTTACTGAGGACTGGATTTTCCAAATAGTGTTCATAACTCTGAATATGCAATATACTTAGACATAGAAAATTAAAATCATTAAAAAACAAAACTACCCTAAGTGGTAAAACTGTAAAGTTCTTAAAAGACAACAAAAAGAAAATAATTTATGACATTGGATTTATAATCACTTTTGATAGGTCTAGAAAGCATAACTAGCAAAATGAAAAAAAAAAACATAAACTATCAAGAAAATAGTAGAAATGAACTTAATGAAAATGAGACCATACCTCTTGTGTATGAGACCATATAAGCCACAGAGTAAAATGGAACCATTTAACATTTAAATAGGAAATAACATATGTAAACTGTGTCTCTCAGTCTACATCATGTAGTCTTTGATTATCTACAAAGGACTTCTACAACTCATAACCAGATTTGATGACAAAAATGAGCAAAATATTTGAAAAGATGTCTAAAGGGTTAAGAATATTCTCAGTGCTAGCAATGCGGTCGAAGTTCAAATCTATAGCACCCTCATAAGATCTAGACAAGAATGCATACCCAGTGATTCTAAAGATAGGTAATAGGGACAGGTGTTAGGAGCTTGCTGACAAAAAAAGGTGGAAAGATAAACTTCCAATTCAAAGAGACACCTTCCTTAAAATTAAGATTGTGATAGGGGAACACTGTTCATTCTCTGGCTTCTGCCTGCATGTGATACTAGCATGGGCTCATACATTTACAGGAATGTGTGCATACACCACATGCATATACACCATTTTCACAAACACAGAAGGTCTGAGATAAACAATCTCTACAGAGTATGCACAAATGTTGTATAAACTCATAAAAAGGCTCATAATAGGCATTTTGTTTCATGAATTTAATATCATCACTTAGGAGCAATGCTTTCTTTGTTGAAAGCTTTGATGATGTACAAGAAAACATTCATTACAGTGAGACGATAGATAGATAGATAGATAGATAGATAGATAGATAGATAGATAGATCTCCAACAACCCAGTTAAAAATTAAAAATGATCCATGGAATTAAACAAAGAGTTCTCACAAAAGGAAACAAAAATACCTAAGAAATACTCTCCAAAAAATGTTCAACATTCTCAAGCATCAGAGATGTGCAAATTAAAAATACTTTAAGATTTCATCTTACAAAAGAATGACTATTTTCAAGAAGACCTATGTATAAAATACTAGTCAGAAGTGGGGACTGCTAAATATTATCCAGTCCTAGAGAGAGTTTAGACTACTACAGCTATTATGGACATCTCTGTCAGAATCATCAAAAGCTAAAACTAGAACTGCCATGTGCGTCTTTATGTTACTCCTGGGTATATATCAAAAAGGATTTCATGTTCTACAACTTAAATATTTACACTTCCATTTTTATTCCAGCTCTATTTACAACAATAAAAACAGTAGAATCAGGCAGGAGATCCATCAAATGATGAACAGATCACAAAATTTGTGGTACATATACACAATGGAATTTTATTCAGCAATACCAAAGAACACAAATTTTCAGGAAAATAAATAGATATGGAAAACAGTATCATGAGTCAAGCAATTCAGACCTAGAAAGTCAAAGGCTCCATGTTCTCATGTGTATGCAGATCTTAGCAATACACTTTAGAGTTTTATTCTTCCTTTTTTTTGTTAGAATAAACAGAAAGATAAAAGGGGATATAAGAAGGAAGAAACATATTAGGAAATACTGGAGATAGAAATGTTTAAATATGAAGGGGAAGGAAAGATAAGGGGAAAAGGAAGAAAAGGAGGAATGATGATTAAATTAGCCAAGGCTATTTAAAAAGTTATATGGATTTCTACTATTTTACATATTTACATAAAATAATCTTAAAAATAGTAAGTTGAAATGAAGCCTCCTTTGTGAATGGATAACAGTCCTCCCAGGAACCATTGGCTATTTATTTAAAACCTTGGTATCATGTGTGAAACACCTCAGAGATAACTCAGAGGCCCTCTCCACCCCCCCAACCCCTCCCAGATAAAACATGTGGGCCCAGGTACCAGAAGTTTTCCACGGAGACCTCTATCCAGGCTGGGTGGGAAGGCCCCAGCCAAGGAAGTGAGTGTAGGCAGGGAGAGAAAGCCTATGCAGCAACTTCCAGGTTGCTCAGCCTAGCCTGGGTCAGCTGAAGATCTCTTCCCAAGTGTTACAGCTCTTGGAACAAAAGGGTCAGACAAAGAAATAGTTCTCACATTCCTTTAATTCCCTGCATGGCTCTCCTTATATACCATTCTGGCAGTAATTTAGAGTGTGACAAAAAGCCCCTCTCATTAGCTTGGGCTTGAGAGTTTGGGGAAAACCTTATTTGCACGTGAGAGCTTGGTGCTATTCTTAAGTGACTGATAGCCACGCCTCTCTTGTGGGGGTTGTAGGGGTGGTTACTCAGGCAGCAGCCAGGGTCCAGGCTACATGAAAGAACTCCTTCTGCCCCAGTCCCATGTAAGTGAATTATCACCACAGGGTGTGGGGTTCAAGATCTAGCCTCAACTGGAAACCAGACTGTCTGGACATAGCCCATCGACCCACAAAAACACACTATTGCTATCACCTTGGCTTTCTCAGGAAAACTTGTTGGTAAAGTCTTATTCCTGAAGACACAAGAAAGGAGAAAGATGAATAAAGTTAGAAATGAACTGGAAGCTTCCTCCCTATTATCTAGACTTCAGACGGCCAGAAACTCTATGTATCCTGCTGGAAGTGAAAAGGAATAGTCAGTCTTGCCCCTCTGTAAATCCTCCAAACTAGAACAATGCCCTGCCAGGCTAGATAAACCTTCTAGTGAAACAGTGGCATGACTCTGATGGAGGAAAGCCTATCACTTACTGCTTGGATTGAGTCATATTCCACAGAATAGATCACATGCCTGCTTAAGTAAATTTTGTCAAGATTCTATGTCTGGGGATATTAACAGTCTTTGTAGAGGAACCTATTTTTCTTCTGGTGTTTAATAGTATTTTGCAGTGGGACTCTTGTCTCTAGATGCACATGTAGCAGGGGATGGCCTAGTTGGCCATCAATGGGAGGAGAGGCTCTTGGTCCTGCAAAGATTCTATGCCCAGTTCAGGTGAATGCCAAGGCCAAGAAGTGGATGTGGCTGGGTTAGGGAGAAGGTGGATGGAGGAGCGGATAGGGGATTTTCAGAGAGGAAACTAGGAATGGGCATAACATTTGAAATGTAAATGAAGAAAATATCTAATAAAATATATTAAAAATAAAAATGAAAATTATGTCAAGTTAATAAAAATGGTATTCTGTGAAATGGCACTCTATATATTCATGCTATGTCATTGGTGAACACTGCCCTCAATTTTCACCAAGGCAGCTTTTAAAGTAGTGGATAACAGTCAATCCAGAATGCCTTAATTGACCATGTTGAGAACATATGAAGATGGGGTGTTTGTCCTAAATAACATAACTAGATCTTCACTTTCAATATTCACGAGATACCTCAGAAAATTGGGTACAGTAAGAAAAATGTATAAACCAGAGGATATAGATAGCAAAATAGATGTTTTCTGTATGACAGAACATGTACTCATTGTATCTGTGGCTATCTTCACAAGTCAGCATCCATAACCAACAGAAGAGTATCTGAAGAGACTATTCTGCTAAGGGGCTACTGTCAGATATCAGTTGTTTGAAGGAGTGGATATCATTTTCATTAGTTGTATTTAGAGTGATAAGTCGCTTTTGTTCCAGTAATTTACCTCTTGTGCATTCATTCAACCACAAAACTAGAATTAAACTCAATGAACAATAAAAAGATGACATGATCTGGTATTGAGTGGGAGAAAAGGATTGAAGCCCTGAGGGCAAGCAGAAACAATGGAAACAGGCAACCACTGGAGGTAGGAGGTTGTGGGGACCCTACAGAATGCACCAAAAACCTGGGAGGTGAGAGACTAGGGACACACTAAATTCAGACATTATTGCATAGGACATCAAGTGTTTACTGAAGGGACCCTGATATAGCTGACTCCCACAGAAGTGGATGATCACAGTCATCCATAAGATGGAGTACGGAGCCCACATTGGAGAAGCTAGAGATAGAACACCAGGAGCTTAAGGGGTCTGCAACCCTGGAAGAGGAACAACAATATGAACTAAACAGAACCCCCAGAACTCACGTCCCTAGAATCATATGTAACAGAAGATGGCCTGGTCAGCCATCATTTGGAGGAGAGGCCCCTTGGTACTACAATCTTTATATGCCCCAATACAGGGGAACGCCAGGGCCAAGAAGTGGGAGTGGGTGGGCAGGGGAGCAGGGAAGGGGGAGGGGGGAGGGGACTTTCAGAATAGCATTTGAAAGTTAAGAAAATATCTAATTAAAAAAAAAAAAAGAAATAGGGCATAATATAGTAATAGTGTGATTTGCCAGAAAAGACATGTTACTGTAAAAGTTCTTATGAGCAGGTTCCTGTTGAACTATTTGAAGTACATATGACAGGAAATATTTGAAGGTTTTATTGAGTCCTTCCGATCCTGTTAAACTGCATTAAATTTGGAGTCAATAAAGATGAGAAGATCTCTCCTGAGTTTTATGTAACCATGGAAATGTTGCATTTACTCTATTGGTATATCTGGAGATGAATTAAACTAATTAGTATTTAATAGTTCTGAAATGCACCTTCAGACACTATAATTTGGATGTATTTGTTTGTTTGTTTTAATACATAACTTACTGAAAAATCATGATAGGCATAATTTTATTGTACCTTTAAATGTGCAATGAATTTTGTGCATATGTATGAGTTTGGGCTATTTTTAAACCACATACACAGCAATTATTTCTGTATTTTTTAAGCTAAAGGGAAATAATTCAAACTTTAAATTCAAAGGAAAGAAAATGATTAACTAGGCTTTGCCTCAGGATTTCCTCAGGTTATTAAATTGCTAAAATGTGAATAGGAGCTTCTTGGGCAATGTTTGAGAGCCTTAGTGTCTTAGTGTCTAATTCTCTTATTCATCAAAAATTAAAATCATTGATTTGTTCTTTTTTTTTACTTAATGGCTTTATTTATTTATTTATTTATTTATTTATTCTGCTTAATTGCTTTATTTATTTATTTATTTATTTATTTATTTATTTTACTTATATCTCCCTTACAAGCTCTTTTCTGGTTTTGTTAATGACTGTGTTTTCATTGTGACATAGATACGAATTTTTCTATTACTCTATGATGATTACTCCAATTAATGTTCTTCTGTTTTAATTTCCTTCTGAGCCCTTCTCAGGTAGTTTTACATCATTTTGCATATATTAGAGTTTTGTCACCTTTGTAGTGTTCCTGTTAATGCAGCAGACATAACATTTATAAATGTTTCATTGTATATCACTTTCCCTATGAAACGGAAATCCCACTCCCCTCTGTCTGTCTTATTTTTCCCTCTCTCTCTTCTATGTTTGTGTGTATATAGAAAGTATTACAATCTGCCTCCTACTTCAATGATCAGCAGGCAGAGAAGCGTTTTATTGTTTCATCTATTCATCCAACAACTATAAATGACCTCGCTGGTATGCTGCATTTTAGAGATTTTAGGTCATGCTTACTCATTAAGCCCATCTTTCTTTAACACTCAGTGTATTCTACACAGCCCAGGGAAGTCTCCACCCAAAACTAGCACACACTGTGTCTGTATTGACCCTCAGGATATATCACCTATTTAGACAATTGTATATTCTGCCATCTGTGACTGACATCAACAGCAATCATACTCACTTGGCTCAGTCCCACGTTCATTTGATTTCTCATGTATTTGGCAGCCTATAAATATTTTGGTTTGGGAGTACAGATGTAATTTCTTCAAAGATGAGTTTTTATTTCTGTTTCATGTTTCTTGGCTTTGGGATTATTGCTGAAAGAAAATGTGCCAACAAATACTGATTTTGCTATTTTAGAAGCAGCCTTGGATATGGGAGGTGGGAGGACCCTCTAAAGAGTAACAGTCCTGGGAAGTAGGAGAATCTAAGGACTCAATGGAGGTGATCTTGACCAAAATGCCCAACATTAGGGAAAGAGAACTTGAAGAGCCCACCTCCAGTAGTTAGAAAGGGCCTCAAGTGTAAGGACAGGGTTACTATACCACAGTCAAAATTTCTGATCCAGAACTGTTCCTGTCTAAATGAACTGCAGGAACACAAGTGGAGGAGATACTGAAGGAAAGGAAGTCCAAGGACAGACCCAATTTGAGATTGAGCCATCTCATCGGAGGGCACCGTGGCCTGACACTTGTACTGATGCTATGATGTGTGTATATATGGGAGCCTGGCATGGCTGTCCTCTGAGAGGCCCTATCAGTAACTAACCGAGACAGAAGCACATACTTACACCCAACTATTGCACTGAAATCAGAAATGCCTATGTTCAAATTAGGTGAATTATTGAAGAAGCTGTAGGGGAGAGTGACTCCATAGGAAGACCAGCAGTTTCAACTTACCCAGACTCAGGGAACTCCCAAGGAGTGAGCCAAAAACCAGGAGCATATCCTCTAGCTAGTCTTAGGCTCCTGTCACAAATGCAGCAGAGGTTTGCCTGGTAGGACCTTAGAGGGAGAAGATGCACTTAATCCTCGAGAGACTTGAGGCCCCAGGGAAGGAGGAAACCAGGTGGAGGGGAGCACCCTGTCAGAAGCAAAGGGAGGAGTAATGAGATGAGGAACTGTGGGTAGAGGAGGCCAAGAAGGGAGGCAATGGTGAGAATATAAATAAATAAAATAATAAAAATTGAAAAATAAAAAGAGCAAAAATCTAGAGTAGAAGATAACAAATGAGAAATATACCGAAGCTGTGTGGAATTTCAAACAAAACTTAAAATCCTTCTGAATAGTCAGACTTTGTTTCTGAAAACAACACATACTCCTGTCACAGAATGTAGAGAAATCAATTTTGTACTGATTAGAAAGCTGCCTTCCACAGTACTAGCTTTCATAGTACCAGAATATGCTATGCAGGCTGCTGGGGTAAGGGAGGAATAATCAACTGTCTTCCATAATTCTGAACCTTGTGAGTCATAGTAACATCTGGCATGGCAATATATGCCCATGAAGGAAGAAATAGGAATTTTTCAGTGTGAAACTGCCATAGCAATACCTTTCCCTATATTAAAAAACAAACAAACAAACAAACAAACAAAAAGCCAAAACTTAATAGTATGCAACTACATTCTAACAACCCCCTTTCAAATTTTCTTACCATCAATTGCATACTCCATCAACATGTTGGTTTTCCAGAAATACAAACTTAACTATCCCTCTTCATTAGTTAAAATCTTTCAATGGATTTTCTTTATTTTACTATAAAAATCTCACAGTTTAAATGGTACTTGTTTGAAGCTAGCCGAGTCTAATTCCAGGAAAAGGATAGAAGGTTAGCCACCTAGAAAGGCTGAGGAAGTCTGCTCTAAGTCTATTGCACTGTTTAGGTGCTTGTAGTTGGGTTTGTCTTTTTGTCTGTCTGTTTGTTTGTTTGGAAGCTACTTAACAAATCTAGAGTTATCTGGGAAGAATGATTGAGAAAATGCCTCCAGCAGATCACTATGGTAAAACTCTCTGGATCATAATATGACTGCCAAGCCCATTCATAGTGCTTGTAATGCAAAGCCTTCTTCACCTTGCCTGCACCATTAAATCAGTAGGAGATGTAGAGGGTTAGCAACATGGCGGCTCTGGCAGGAGATCAAATAAAAAAAAAACCATCTAAATTAATGTGATGCATCCTAGATTACAGTATGATCTGGATGGAATATGGACATGCTCTTCCTATACACTTTAAATATCAAACAATGTAGATAAGGTTAGTTTGTAGAAGGCAGCAGCCACATTTGAAAGTGTTGTCTAATTGGAGAGGAGATATTTTCACAGGACAGTTTTGCAGAGACAGGTTATAGGTCAAGACAGAAAGAGTCAGAGAATGTAAAGGAGTCAGAAGATTAGAATACATGGCAAGAGTTAGTTTGAGCAATTCAATCAGAAGCTTAGAGAAACCAATTTAAATCAGATGCCATGAAGAGGCTCAAACAGCTGAATTGAACCAGACAGCCTGAGTTCAGAAAGAGCCGAAAGTGTGAGTTTATTCAGTAACAAGCCTCCAAAATGACAATTACATCAGGTCAATAAAAGTTACTTTTACAAGTAGAAATATGGGCTTTGTTTATATACTTTCCTTGTTTTCTGGTAGAACATGATTTGTGCATCTTATCAAAGATCTGAAATAATCATAAGGGGTCAAGCTATGCTTCTGCACTTACAAAGGAAGGCTCAATAGAAGGAAGACTACACACACACACACACACACACACACACACACACTTCTTACATGGACTCAATGTAATAGAAATTTTCCAGTTTTTTTCCATCATTACTTTCCTACTAATCCTATCCTGACTTGTATTTTTTCAAGTGAGTTAAATAATAGAGTTCCTCTACTTCTTCTTACATTTATCCCTGGGAAACCTAATTCTTACTATCTGGTATCTGGAACTTGTATTCTTTCTAATGACCCAATTTAAGTACCACCTTCTCTGGAATCTGGACTCAGAAGTAATCACTTTCATCTTTCAATCTTCTTTGATCAGTTATTGTGAGCCACTGACAGTAATCTAACTCATCTTCTGTTTTAGTTTTGACAACTGTTACCCTGACAAAATGTTTAGATTCCAACAATGAAACATTTTCTTGTCCTTTCATATCCTTTGCTGCCTGAATCAGACTCTGACATGTACCAGTATGTGCTGACAAATATAAATCTGTTAAGCAGAATCAAAATCCTTTTTATCAGAGTTGCTCATAAAGTGAGATAGACCCAAATGCATTAATTTCCAAACAGGTTATAAATGTTCAACCCATTACAGAGAATGAAGTAATTACAGAGTAGACAAGACTGTTGGTATCTTGTAAGGGAATAATGTAAAGCATAAAATCTCCCCCTTTCTCTCTTTTCTCAGAGAAAACTAGAATACAGAAATTCATCAAGGTTTAGTGCCTTGGTTACATTCTCTCTCTCTCTCTCTCTCTCTCTCTCTCTCTCTCTCTCTCTCTCTCTCTCTCTGTAATTAGAGATGCTTCATTTTCTTTTAGAAAGTCCTAGTGACCTGGGATATGAGAGGCTCCCATGACTCTGTGGGGTGACTTTAGCCACAATGTCCAACAGTTGGGGGATGGAGTCTAAAGAGAACAGCATCCCAAGTAGAGAGATAGGCACACCAATATACCTTCAAAAAATTTAACCCAGAATTGTACCTGACTAAAAGAAAGGCAGGCACAAATATGGATCAGAGTCTGAGAAAGGCTCTCTACCGAATTGCCCAATTGGAATCCATCCCATGGGTGGGAACCAAACCTGGACACTATTGCACATGCTGTGTTTTGCTTACAGACAGGAGCCTTAGCACAGCAGTCCTCAGAGAGGCTTTACCCAGCAACTGACTGATACAGATGTAGATATTCACAGCCAAGTATTGGAAGGGGGATGGGGACCCCTAAGGGAGAGTTAGGAGAAGGATTGAAGGAGTTGAAGGGGATGGCAATCCCATAAGAAGACTGAATGTTTCAACTAATGTAGACCCCTGGGAGCTCCCAGAGACTAAGTGAATACAGGAACTGGTCAGAGGTGGCACATTGTAGCAGAGGACTGCCTGGTCTGACCTCAGTGAGAGAGGATTGGTATAGTCCTGTAGAAACTTGATGCACCAGGAAAGCTGGATGCCAGGGGATGGGGGAAGGGGTGCAAAAGAGTGCTTCATAGTTATCTTGCATCTGATATACAAAGTTACAGCTTTGGAAATTTATACGGTTTTTTTGTTTTGTTTTGTTTTGTTTTGTTTTGTTTAAGAATAACTTCATTCTGTATTCCAATGACTAGAAATTCACTATGTAATCAAGACTGGCCTCAAACTTGTGGCAAACTTCTTGCCTCAGCTTTATAAGTGCTGCGATGAGATTGAAGAAGCTAATGATTTCAAAATTTTAATAATAAAAATTTAAGAATTGAGTCATATGTGTATATGCTCTATGTTATAATTCTGTAAACTATTCCATTGTCTTCTGTATCATTCTATATGTATACACACACACACACACATACACACACACACACACACACACACACACAAACATAGTCAAGCATGTAGCTTTGGTCTTGGTCTTATTCCCGGGAAGTAATTTTTCTGAGTGCCATTAAGAACATCAACTCTATATTATGGCCCAACAGAGGGAGAAATTATATATAACACATATCTCATTGATTTGATCAGTGAGCATCACACATTCATTTAATGTGCCACACAAATGATAATATTGAACACTTATGAAATTCTGAACTGGCAGCAGATGCCACTGATTTCTGGCTGAATAGTCACATCTGACCCTCCTAAGCATGAATGGGTCATATTTTTCTTGGTTCATTAAATATACAGCCATTTTACTTATTCATTTCAAAATCATTTATACATTTACTAATAACCCATTCAAAATATGCCAGTTCTACTAATTGCTGAGATGACCATGGAAATAACATATTCTGTCTTGCTATCCATTGCAGAACTGTTTAGTGCAGTGTTCTGGTCCCGTCTTTTGTTTGAACCCAAGAAAATAATTCATGGTATTTTTTGAGTGATGTGCCAAGTTATTTTTATATTAATCATAGAATCATCTCTATATTACCTACTTTTGTGAAAAGTCGATCTCTTTCAATCTTCTATGAGCTAAAACTTCAAATTTGATTATTTTCATAACACGGTGTTTTTGTATTCTAACATGGTTTTTCCTTGAAACCTATTCATACTCCCATTAGTTATTCTTTAATGAGTCAAGAATACAGATTATGTTCTCCTGGTTAACTATTTCTGATGCAACTTTTCAGTTCTTAAAATATGACTCCCTAAATATATATACCACAGTGTCCCAGAGTGCTATCAGGGCACTAAAACTCTAATGTCTACTTTGTGTAATTTTAACTGAAGATATTTAAATGACAATGTTCATCCTGCTATAGTTTAATTTATAATTGAGTTAGACGGAAATAAAATATTTTCATATACATTTTTAAAAACGTCTTTCTTATATCTTATTTGCATTGACTTAAAGAGGGAGGGGTTCATGCTTCCTTAAATTTCTTGCTCAGGGATTCATTTTGCTGCCCTGGTTCTTTCCTGTTTTGATCATTTGATTATGTAAAAATAACACTATAGCATTCTGTTACTTCAGAAAACTCTACTTTGTGATAAGTATAGTGAATTTGGAATAGTGTACAACAGTGATTTAGCCGAGGTATAAAGCACTGGCTCCTTAATTATCATAATGATCACAGACAAGTAATTTATCTAGATAGCCCCAGTTTTTATGTTTGTAAAACAAGGGTAGTCATTTCCAAATACTGACTTCAACAGTAACTGAGATCACACAAAGATTCTTCTATTAAATACCCTTTTCCATAAATGCTTTTGTAGAAGTTTATCATAGGATTCAGATACTGAGCTGCTGTTAGCTCATAACTCAGGAGAGTCAATTGCATCTTTTCCAACTATTCATTTCATGAGTAGTGGGCTGTGAGTTGAAAGTGGAAAAATTGTATTTACAATCATAATGACCAAGTGCTTTCCAAGTCAAAGTCTTTTGTTGTTTGCCCTCCCTATATTCACTCTTTCTGTCAGTGCACAATACTTCACACTTTACTATAACATCTTACATGTTCTTTGTACAGTTCTTACAGTAACTCAAAACAAATATTGCTTCATTTGTTGACTTAAAAAATACTTATAGGCAAATTCAGTCTACTAGAAATCATATTACTCAAACTCTTCTCCAAGCAATTTATATATGTGTCCTTCAGGACTCCATCTTTGATTTCTAGATAAGATGGCTGACTAGAAACCACAATGGAACAAGTGGTTGACCATAGTTTAGGAGCAAGTGCCTTATTACAGTTGGGAGGAGACATGAAACTTTTTTTTCCCACTCTATCATTAGTTCTACAGTCCCTGAATTGACATGATCAAGATTCCAACAAGTCTCTTCTACTATCAGTTGTATGAATTTTCTTTAATAAAAAACTGGATTCATCCTGTGCCTGATACTTCCATAGCTCAAAATTTCCTCTATATATAGTGGACTGAAAGACTCCACCAGAAACTCTACAGAAGCTTCCCTGGTAGTAATGGTAGAAGGGGTTCCCAGTGACTGCTGCCATGGCCATCCTTTACACTCCCACAGGGAAAGGCACGGCTGTGGGTCGAAACAAATTTCACACTATTTTTGGAGGGAATTGCATAGTCACACGCATCTCCAGATCCTATGAGAAAACAGTGGAAATGGCTGAGAGAAGTTTGCCTCTGCTATCCACAATTCATAGAATTAATCTAAGAAAATTCTCCACACAAAGGGAACAGTGAGTCCACAAGTAAAGAAGCAGACTGACAAACAATAATATAAAACAAGGGCTTGAACACTACCACCAAGCCAAAGCAGAAGATCAGCCAAGGACACAAACAATTTTTAAGCTACTGAGCTCATTTTCATCTCTCCACCCAGATCTTTTATCCCAAAACAGCTATTCCTCAGCTGCGAAAGATTTCATAATATTTTAATAGCTTATATTTTTATCATGCCATATTTTAATAAAGGTAAGCCGTTGTAGTAGGACAATATTGTCCCCTATAATCCCTGTTCCCACTTTTCTTTCTTTTTCTTATTTTTTTCTTCATTCTCATACCCACTATTATATTTGTTACATGTTCCAAAGCACAAATGGGGCCCTGGTGCACAAATCTGAGCAAATATACCTTAAGTAAGTAAGACATTTTATTCTAACATTAACCATCAACTTCATATCTCCTTCCCATTTTTTATTGCTTCAATTAGTCTCATTCCTATTAGTCACCTCTTCTCTATTTCCCATCTCACAACCCAGTACTTATCAATAGACTCACTATTATTACTTACCACTTTTCTTTACCCATCATATTTGAACTATTATATATAGAAAGTACTGTTGGTGTTCTCTTACCCTCAAATAAATTGATACTTAAAAGGGTTTTGTTCTGTATTAACTTGCTATTTAATTATCTGTGCAAATTAATCACTGGACAGTTACTATAGAAAATAATACTCAAAATTAAAAAAAAATAGATTGGAACAGAAGTTGGGTAGTAAGGCAGATTAGCAGAGCTATAAACAATGTAGTTTTTCCTGAATACTGCAAACATCCACTAAATGAAGACAAGCAACCTGAATGAAAAACAATGTATCAAGAACAAAAATCTTGATCATCACTGTAACTAACCCCAGATCTGCAGAACCCAGAACTAAAATTAAGTAGTATATGGAAATCAAAACAATTTGTCTCCTCCAATTATCATGAATACCATAGTAATTTTCCCCAATCAAATGACTTTCCAGATGTAAAGTAGCATAAAAAAGACTCAGTTTGTTGTTGTTGCTGTTGTTTTCTGTGAGAATTGTATCTGATTAAATAAAACTATATAATATCAAAATAGAATGTAATTATGAGATAGAAATGCTAAAATAGACCAAACTCAATTGATAATGGAAATGAAAAATATAGTAGGTCAAATAAAAAGTTTAGTGAAAAGCCTCAATAGTAGAATGGATCACATGAAAGGCAAAGTATTAGGCTATGAAGAAGAAATTGAATTAGATAATGTTGGTAAATTTCAATGATAGTATAAATGGATAAGTAGAATATACAGAAACTTAGAGACTCCATTAAATGTCATTTAAAAAGAAATTATTTCATACAAAGGACATAGAAAATATTTTAATAAAATCATATAAAATCCCCAAAATGTAGAAAAGGAATCCCATAGACATGCAAGAGGTAAGGAGAATAACAAACATATAGGAAGAGAAAAAAAAAAAACTCTAGAGGAAATTTTATAGTTAAAACATAAAATATATACAGAAAAAAAGAATATATATGGAAATCTGAAGTACATAAAGTCTGATTAAGAGTATCAAAATAATTATTAACTTTTGAGTTCAAACCATGAGAGCAAGATTTCAACTGTCTGCAAAACTTGCAAAGATTCCCAACTCAATCTAACATTACCCCAACAAACTATGTATCATATTTGAAGGTGAATAAAAAACCTGCCATAATAAAAACCAAGTTAAAGTAATTCATCCCTACAGCAAAGTCATCCCTAGAGGAAAGCCATCCCTAGAGCATGTACTAGAAGTGACACTATTTTCTTAAGAGAAATATATCATCTGTAGGAGCTCTCTGGTAGAATTTTTGGGGTTGCTCATATATACTATCATATCATCTAAACAACTTCAGCAAAGTGGCTGGATATAAAATTAACTCTAACAAATCAATAGCCCTCCTCTACTCAAAAACTAAAAGGACAGTGGAAGATATAAGGGAAACAACACCCTTCAAAATGGTAACAAATTATATAAAATATAATAAACCATCATTAAGCCATGTGTTAATCAAATATTGTGACCATTTCATCAGTTCCCATGGTTTAATAGGTACCTCTTTTGGAGAGAGATGAACACTGCTCCTGTGTATACAAAATCTTCATTTTCAATGACATTGATTTAAAATTTTAGCTTTGGTCTCTGATCATTTATAGCAGTATCCCAAAATGCTTGTTTGCTTGTTTGTTTTGGTTTCTCCTGATTTTTTTCTTTTATCTAATGAAGCTGTTCTGTCCTTAATTACATCTAGAGCAGTATTGTTTTTAACAACAGGCATTACATCATTTAATTACTCTGTGTATGAGTTTTTGTGATGCCAACAGGGAATGCTTGAATCAATTTTCATATTGGGGGCTGCAGGGGAGCTGTTAGGGCATTTTCCAATAGTAAAGGGTTACCTTGCCTGTCACTTTTGATCTTCATTTATTACTCTAATGCCAGCCTTTGTCACATCTTCGGCATATTCTACAAGGATGGGGCCTTTGTTTTGGATTACCTTTAGAAAACATATTGTTTCTATGAATGCCTTGTCTACAATCACTTTTAAAATGACCGATTCCAACAGTTAAATCATCTGATATTTTAATCTTCTCTTAAAAGTTTTAGAAATCATTTCTCCTACCAGAGTAACTTCGTGAATGTGAAATCCAATATTAACCATATTTTTTAATTTATTTGACATAGTCTGACATAACACTAACCGTTTTGTATATGGCTGCTATGTTGCTCATCAGGTGAAATTAAGTTCACACAAGTTTTAGGAGTTATCACTCTAACTGACAACTAGGAAGGATACTAATAGGCCAAAACATTTTGGTTGTATTATTTTTATTTCATTATCTTAATGCTTTAAACTCCCTTGTTTACCACCAGTCCACCAATTCTCTTATTTCATCAAGGACTTATCATTTTAAAGATTAGCTGATAAAACTTTGTCTAGTTAGCCAAAATATTGGAACACTCCCCTTCTTGCCTTTTAACCTTAAAACCTGTTTCATTTCCTAAAAAATGCTTGCATTTAGGAGAGTTGGGTACGTTAATTATGCACTCAATTCATTTCTTTGGTCCTGGTCATTCAGCCTGAATCAAGCATTCAATAAAATTTCATCATATGGGTTCAATAAATTTTCATCATATCTGAGATTGATGTTTGAAAGGTCAGTTCAGTCAAATAGCCCCATTAAAAATGGGGTACAGAGGTAAACAAATAATTCTCAACTGAGCAATACTGAAGGGCTGAGAAGCACTTGGAAAAATGTTCAACATCCTTAATCATCAGGAAAATGCAAATCAAAACAACGCTGAGATTCCACCTCACACCAGTCAGAATGGATCTATAATAGATCCATTATAGATGTACTGTTTATAGGATCAAAAATTCAGGTGACAGCAGATGCTGGTGAGGATGAGGAGAAAGAGGAACACTCCTCCATTGCTGGTGGGATTTCAAGCTGGTACAACAACTCTGGAAATAAGTCTGGAGGTTCCTCAGAAAACTGGACATAGTACTACCACTAGATCCACCAATAGCTTTCCTGGGCCTATACCCAGAAGATGTTCCAACTGGTAATAAGGACACATGCTCCACTATGTTCATAGCAGCCTTATTTATAATACCCAGAAGCTGGAAAGAACCCAGATGTTCTTCAGCAGAGGAATGGATACAGAAAATGTGGTACATTTACACAATGAGTACTACTCAGCTATTAAAAACAATGAATTTATGAAATTCTTGGGCAAATGGATGAATCTGGACGATATCATCCTGAGTGAGGTAACCCAATCACAAAAGAAGTCACTTAATATTGCACTCACTGATAAGTGGATATTAGCCCAGAAACATAGAATACCCAAGATACAACTTCCAAAACACAGGAAAATCAAGAAGGAAGACCAATGTGTAGATACTTCATTCCTCCCTAGAATAGGGAATAAAATATCCATGGAAGAAGTTGCAGAGAAAAAGTTTGGAGCTAAGACGAAAGGATGGACCATCTAGAGACTGCCCCACCCGGGAGTCCATCCCATAATCAGCCACCAAATGCACACACTACTGCATACACCAGCAAGATTTTGCTGAGAGGACCCTGATATAGCTGTATCCTGTGAGGCTTTGTCAGTGCCTGGCAAATACAGAAGTGGAAGCTCACGGTCATCTCTCAGAAGGAACACAGGGTCCCCAATGTAGGAGCTAGAGAGAATACCCAAAAGCCAAAGAGGTCTGCAACCCTATAGGTGGAACAACAATATGAACAATATGAACAATCAGAACCCCCAGATCTCATGTCTCTAGCTTCATATGTATTAGAAGATGGCTTAGTCGGCCATTATTGGGAAGAGAGGCCCCTTGGTCTAGCAAACTTTACATGCCCCAGTACAGGGAAACACCAGGGCCAAGAAGTGGGAGTGGGTGGGTAGGGGAGCAGGGTGGGGGGACGGTATAGGGGACTTTAGGGATAGCATTTGAAATGTAAATGAAGAAAATATAAAAAAAAATCAGTTCAGGGCTAATCCTTGATCCAGAACACTCATATATTGGTGCTGATGTTTCCTTGAAGGTCTAATCACCCCTTTCCTGTCTGAATTAGCATTTTACAAAGCAAAACAATCCATTAGTATTTTTTATTAGATATTTTCTTTACTTACATTTCAAATGTTATCCCCTTTCCTGGTTTCCCCTCTGAAAGCCCTCTATTCCCTCCTGTTCCCCCTGTTCTCCAACCCACCCACTCCCACTTTCTGGCCCTGGCATTCCCCTACACTGGGGCATAGAGCCTTCACAGAAGGGCCTCTCATCCCATTGATGACCAACAAGGCCATCCTCTGCTATGTATGCAGCTAGAGTCATGAGTCCCACCGTTTGTACTCTTTGGTTGGTGGTTTAGTCCCTGGGAGCTCTGGGAATACTGGTTAGTTCATATTGTTGTTCCTCCTATGGGAGTCCAACCCCCTTCTCTAGCTCCTTTATTGGGGACCCTGTGCTCAGTCCAATGGGTGGCTGTGAACATCCACTTTTGTATTTGTCAGGCACTGGCAGAGACTCTCAGGAGACAACTATATTAGGCTCCTGTCAGCAATCACCTTTTGGTATCCACAATAGTGTCTGGGTTTGGTGAATGTATATGGGATCAATCCCCAGGTGGGGCAGTCTCTGGATGGTCATTCCCTCAGTATCTGCTCCACACTTTGTCTCTGTAACTCCTTACATGGGTATTTTGTTCCTCTTTCTAAGAAAGATTGAAGTATCCACACTTTGGTCTCCCTTTGTCTTGAGTATCACATGGTTTGTGAATTGTATCTTGGATACTCTAAGCTTCTGAGTTAATATGCAATTTTCAGTGAGGGCATATCATATGTGTTCTTTTGTGATTGGGTATCCTCACTCAGGATGATATCCTCCAGATTCATCCATTTGCCTAAGAATTTCATAAATTCATTGTTTTTAGTAGCTGAGTAGTATTCCATTGTGTAAATGTACCACATTTTCTGTATTCATTCCTCTGTTGAGGGACATCTGGGTTTTTTCCAGCTTCTGGCTATTATAAATAAGGCTGCTATGAACATAGTGGAGCATGTATCCTTATTACTAGTTGGAACATCTTCTCGGTATATGCCCAGGAGAGGTATTGCTGGGTTCTCAGGTAGCAATATGTCCAATTTTCTGAGGAAACTCAAGACTTATTTCCAGAGTGGTTGTACCAGCTTGCAATCCTACAAGCAACGGAGGAGTGTTCCTCTTTCTCTACAACCTTGCCAGCATCTGCTGTCACATGAGCATTTGATCTTAGCCATTCTGACTGGTGTCAGGTGGAATCTCAGGGTTGTTTTGACTTGCATTTCCCTGATGATTAAGAATGTTCAACATTTCTTTAGGTGCTTCCCAGCCATTTGGGTATTGCTTAGTTGAGCATTCTTAATTTAGCTCTGTACCTCATTTTTAATAGGGTTGTTTGGCTCTCTGGAGTCTAACTTCTTGAGTTCTTGGTGTACATTAGATATTAGCCCTCTATTGGATGTAAGATTGGTAAAGATCTTTTCCCTATATGTTGCTTGCCATTTTTTCCTATTGATAGTTTCCTTTGCATTACAGAAGCTTTGCAATTTTATGAAGTCCCATTTGTAAATGGAGATAAACTTGAAGCAACCCCACTAAATCAGGGACTACACAGAGCTGTCCACTCTCTCCCTACCTATTCAATATAGAACTTGAAGTCCTATACAGAATAATTAGACAACCAAAGTAGATCAAAGGGATACAAATTGGAAAAAAAGTCAAAATATCACTATTTACAGATGATATGATAGTATACTTAAGTGACCCCCAATAATTCCACCAGAGAACTCTTAAACCTGATCAACAACTTCAGCAAAGTAGTTGGATATAAAATTAACTCAAACAAATCAGTGGCCTTCCTTTACAAAGGTAAGCAGGCTGAGAGAGATATTAGGAACAACACACATTACAGTAGTCACAAATAATATAAAATACCTTAGTGTGACCCTAACAAATCAAGTGAAAGATCTGTATGATAAGAACTTCAAGTCTCTGAAGAAAAAAAATCAAAGAAGATTTCAGAAGATGGAAAGTTCTCCCATGCTTATGGATGGGCAGAATTAATATAGTAAAAATAGCTATCTTGCTGAAGGCAATCTACAGATTCAATTCAATCCCCATCAAAATTCCAAAGCAATTCTTCACAGAATTTGAAAGGGCAATTTGCAAATTCAACTGGAATAACAAAAACCTAGGATAGAGAAAACTATTCTCAACTTCTGAGGTATCACCATCCCTGACCTCAAGCTTTACTACAAGGCAATCATGATAAAAAAAGAAAGAAAGAAAGAAAGAAAGAAAGAAAGAAAGAAAGAAAGAAAGAAAGAAAGAAAGAAAGAAAGAAAAGAAAAGAAAAGAAAAACTTCATGGTACTGGTATAGGGACAGACAGGTAGATCAATGAAATAGAATCGAAGACCCAGAAATGAACCAACACCCCTATGGTCTTTTTATCTTTGAAAAAGGAGCTAAAACCATCCCCTGGAAAAAAGTCAGCATTTTCAACAAATGGTACTGGTTCAACTGGAGGTCAGCATGTAGAAGAATGCACATTGATCCATTCTTATCTCCTTGTACAAAGCTCAAGTCCAAGTCGAAAAAGGACCTACACAAATCAAACCAGATACACTGAAACTAATAGAAAGATAATGGGGAAGAGTCTCAATCACATGGGCACAGGGGGAAATTTCCTAAAAAGATCAAGCATTGCTATTTTTCTGAATCTGAAATTATTGTATTTACAGCTGAAAAGATCTTTGTAAAAAACCAGTAAAGACTTGTATTGGGCCTTGTAAAATTATAGTAAATTACTTGAAACACTTTCCTGATTCTTCAACTTTGTCCAAAGCATTTAAAGCTGCTAAACTGCATACCACCAAGGTGTGATTATCAAACTCAGGCCACCTTTGTAACTCAGCATATTGACCTTCACCTAGCACTTGATCCTGGGAAATATTAATACCTCTAGTCTTATTTTGTTGTTCTATGACCCTAGCTTCCTCTTTCTTCCATGTTCTTCACTGTAATTGATGACTAGATTCCTATGCTGCTGTGACCAAATCTTTTCCTTCTAGTGGGATAATTCTGTTCTGAATCAGTCATAATTTTACTATCTTCTTCACATAAGATGAATGAACACCACATGAAACTATTATTTCCTTAAATCTCCTCAAATTTAATATGGCTATAAGGTTCTATTTAACTTCTTCATAACCTTTGCCTAACTCAAAAAACTAAAGTTGGTTTTCTTTTTTTTTTTCAAAATTTTATTTATTTATTTATTTATTATTAGATAATTTCTTCATTTACATTTCAAGTGTTATCCCATAAGTCCCCTATACCCTCCCCCACCCACCCACTCCCACTACTTGGCCCTGGCATTCCCCTGTACTGGGGCATATAAACATTGCTAGACCAAGGGCCTTTCTTCCCCAATAATGGCCAACTAGGCCATCTTCTAATACATATGCAGCTAGAGACATGAGCTCTGGGGGTTCTGATTAGTTCATTTTGTTGTTCCATCTATAGGGTTGCAGACCCCTACAGCTCTTGGGTACTCTCTCTAGCTCCTAAATTGGGGACACTGAGTTCTGCCCTATAGATGATTGTGAGTATCCACTTCTGTATTTGTCAGGGACTGTCAAAGCCTCACAGGAGACAGCTATATCAGGGTCCTTTCAGCAATATCCTGCTGGTGTATGCAGTAGTGTCTGCATTTGGTGGCTGATTATGTGATGGACCACCTAGGTGGGGCACTCTCTGGATGGTCCATCCTTTCATTTTAGCTCCAAACTTTGCAAACTTGGATGACACCTCCTCAGTTTCATCATGGGGTGGCACAGTAATTTCTTAAATTCCTCTGTGTCTGAGTATTGTCCTTATATTCATTTATAAATTTTTCTAAGGCTTGTATTTTATCAATACACACACACACACACACACACACACACACACAGAAAACTACTATAGCTAGTAAGGATAATTATAAATACTAGATTGATAGTAATTATAATTAATATTAATTCAATATCTATTAAGTCATTTTTTTTCCTGGTTCTATTTTTAAGCTTCCTAAAATAGCACTATAAAGGGTTCTAAAACTTTGTATTATGGTATTTCCCATCCTTAACTCTCTCCATTAGGATTTGCCAAATGACTTGTTAAATCTGAGAGCTTCTCAGTTTTTCCACAGCTGGTATATTTTCTCTGTCTCTGTGGTTGTGCCAGGCATTGGGGTGCCAAATGTTGGTCTTTTGTTTTGTTTTGTTTTAACAAAAATCTCAATTATTTGATTTTATCAATGAAGACTCAGAGCCAGATGATGGGCTGAAATCCGATTTGCTCATAGAGGAAGAGAAAACACACAGCTGATCTTCTTCCACAGCTCAAGTCCCAAAATGAAGCTATCTAAAACCTTTCAAATTGAATGTCCCCATGTTCTTGTGAGTCTCTCTATGTGTCTTCCTAATGCCTTCTTTGTAATCCTATTCTCAATTCCTGTTAACTGATAATTTGCTTCACCTCTTGACATATAATTGATTTTATTTAATCATGTTTGCCAAGTTCGAGCATAAAGCTCTTTGATTAAGGGTGTGTTCTAATGCTGAAGCATACCACAAGGATAAATAGGTTTCTCCAGTAAATAACATAATCTCTGGGTTCACAGTATTATCAAATATTTGTAACACACAGGGTGCTGGCAATTGAACTCAGGACCTCTGGAATAGCATCCAGTGTTCTGAGCCATGTTTCTCTAGCCTAGAGAAGCTAGCTTTAAAAATGAAACCTGGAATGGCACCCAGGAAGGAGTTTGTCATTTTAACAAAAGACCTAACATAATAAATAGGGCAGCTTCTTAGAATACTATAGTTAGAAATAGGACTGTTTTGTTTACTTTTAAAACTTTAATTTGTATATCAAAATATGTCTATGCAACAGAAGAATAAGACAGCAAATAATGAGTTTCTGATTCTTGATGGGGATCTGTAGACAATATTCTTCAGAATGTGGGGAAGTATCTTGTGCAATAGGTTAAAAAAATAAAAAAAAAAGTCAGCAGGTCAGCAGAAGTTCCAGAGGAAGCTCATAACCTCACAAGTTTCAGTCCCAGAACTGTTACTGTGCTGAGGTCCCCCTGCAGTGTGAGTAGGGTCCTGAGAAAGGCAGGAATGGGAGCAATGCTTCTCTAGAGTCAGTAGTGGATGCAAAGTTTAAGTTCAAGTACTCTGTCTTGGCTCAAATATTCTCAGCGTTCTTCCTTCTTCCTCTTTCTTTATTTTCCCTTCTCATTCTTTTGCCTTTTCTCCTCTCATCTTTTTAGCTTCTCTCATTCTTTTACTTTCTCTGAATTGGAGTGCCTGAACCAAGTCTTTAATTAATTTATTATTATTATTATTATTATTATTATTATTATTATTATTATTACTATTTTACTATTTACTCAAATTACACCATCAAGGTTAATGTTTTATTTCTCCCTGAAATTCTTAAATTTACACAAATTTTATAAATATGAATCATTAATTCCAAACTCTGCTTCCTTAAGACAGAAATTAAACAGAAAACAAAAACACATATCCTTATAGGTTTGCATAGCCTGTACTTCATAGGTAGCTGGTCATAGCTCTTGTAGTTTCTTAATACAGCAGACAGCATTCTTAAGTAACTTTTATGGAAAACAGAAAAGTGACAGACTACTAAAGTTAAAATGATTTGTTACAAAGTTTTTTTAAAGTTATAGAAGTAAAGCAGCTAGCTTTCTCTAATATCTCTCCAGGCATTGTCAACTCCAGTCCTTCAAGTAACTATGAGAACAAAGTACTAATATTTTATATGTTTAAACATCATCTTTTAATTCTCTAATCTTTCTTTCCTCATTATATAGCTTCACGTGCTCTTCACTTTATTTATTTATTTATTTATTTATTTATTTATTTATTTATTTTGGTTTTTCGAGACAGGGTTTCTCTGTGTAGCCCTGGCTGTCCTGGAACTCACTTTGTAGACCAGGCTGGCCTCAAACTCAGAAATCAGCCTGCCTTTGCCTCCCACGTGCTGGGATTAATGGTGTGCACCACCACGCCTGGCTCTTCTTTTTTTTTTTTTTTTACTTTTTTTTTATTAGATATTTTCTTAATTTACATTTCAAATGCTATTCCGAAAGTCCCCTCCGCCCTCCCCCCCCCTGCTCCCCTGCCCACCCACTCCCACTTCTTGACCCTGGCGTTCCCCTGTATTGGGGGATATAATGATTGCAGTACCAAGGGGCCTCTCCTCCCAATGATGGCTGACTAGGCCATCTTCTGGTACATATGAAGATAGAGACTTGAGTTCTGGGGGTTCTGTTTAGTTCATATTGTTTTTGCTCTTCTAGGGTTGCAGACCCATATTTTCTTTATTTGCATTTCAAATGTTATTCCCTTTGCTGGTTTTCCTTCAGAAAATCTCCTATCCCATTCCCCCTCCCTCTGCTTGCATGAGGGTGTTCCTACACCCACTCACCCACTCCCACTTACCTGGCCTGACATTCCCCTACACAGGGCCATTGAGCCTTCACATGACCAAAGTCCTCTCTTCCTGTTGATGATCAACAAGATCATCCTCTGGTACATATGCAGCTGGAGCCATGGGTTCCTCCATGTGTACTCTTTGGTTGGGTGTCTGGTTGGTTGATATTGTTGTTCCTCTTATAGGGCTGCAAACCCCTTCAGCTCCCTCAGTTCTTTCTCTAACGCCTCCATTAGGGACCCCATGCTTAGTCTAAAGGCTACAAGTATCCACCTCTGTATTTGTCAGGCTCTGGCAGAGACTCTCAGGAGACAGATATATTAGGCTCCTTTCAGCAAGCACATCTTGGACTCCATAAGTGTCTGGGTTTGGTAACTGTATATCAGATGAATCCCCAGGTGGAGGCAGTGTCTGTATGACCTTTCCATTAGTCTCTACTCCACACTTTGCCTCTGTATCTTCTTCCATGGGTATTTTGTTCCACCTTCTAAGGAGAACTGAAGTATCTACACCTTGGTCTTCTTTCTTCTTGAGCTTCATGTGGTGTGTGAATTGTATCTTGAGTATTTCAGCTTTTTGGCTAATATCCACTTGTAGAGAGCCACACCTGAGCTGGTTCTGCCGCCATTCCAAGATGGCGCCGACTTCCTGTCACCACCCCCAGCCTGGGACAAGCAAACAAGTTCAGTGCGCATGAGCTTGTTACAAAGCCACGTAAGTTACCACCCATCCCGGGGCGTAACTTGAGGTAATTGGCAGTCAGCCAATCCTGATGACACTGAGGTGTATATAAGTGGGACCCATCTTGGGCTTGCCCTCTTCCTCCACATGATGTAATAAAAGATGCTTGCAGAAGGATTCTGGTGTCCACATCCATTCTTGCCAGCGAGGTGGTAACGTGGGCACTTACATCCACTTATCAGAGAGTGCATATCATTTGTGTTCTTTTGTGATTGGGTTACCTCACTCAGGATGATATTTTCTAGTTCCATCCATTTGCTGGAGAATTTCATGAAGTCAGTGTTTTTAATAGCTAGTTAGTACTCAATTGTGTAAATGTTCCATATTTCCATATTTTCTGTATCCATTCCTCTGTTTAAGGACATTTGGGTTCTTTCCAGCTTCTGGCTATTATAAATAAGGCTGCTATGAACATAGTGGTGTTTGTGTCCTTGATATAGGTTGGATCATGTTTTGGTTATATGCCCAGAAGTGGTATAGCTGGTATTTGTATAGTGACAGGCAGGTAGATCAGTGGAATAGAATTGAAGACCCAGAAATGAACCTGCATACCTATGGTCACTTGATATTTCACAAAGGAGCTAAAACCATCTCATAAATAAATAAATAAATAAATAAATAAATAAATAAATAAAATTTAAAAAGACAGTATTTTCAACAAATGGTTCTGGTTCAACTGGAGGTCAGCATTTAGAAGAATGCACATTGATCCATTTTTTTTTCTCTAAGATTTATTCATTATTATATGTAAGTACACTTTAGCTGTTTTCAGACACACCAAAAGAGGGCATCAGATCTCATTACGGATGGTTGTGAGCCACCATGTGGTTGCTGGGATTTGAACTCAGGAACTTTGGAAGAGCAGTCAGGGCTTTTAACCACTGAGCCATCTCTCCAGTCTCATTCTAATCTCCTTGTACAAAGCTCAAGCCCAAGTGGACCAAGGACCTCCACATCGAATCAGATACACTAAAACTAATAGAAAAGAAAGAGAAGAGTCTCGACCACATGGGAATAGAGGAAAATTTCATGAACAGAACACCAATGACTTATGCTCTAAGATCAAGTATTGACAAATGGGACCTCATAAAATTGCCAAGCTTCTGTAAGGCAAAGGACACTATCAATTGGATAAAATGGCAACCAACAGATTTGGAAAAGATCTTTCCTGACCCTGCATCTGATAGAGGGCTAATATCCAATATCTCAGGAACTCAAGAAGTTAAACTCCAGAGAACCAAATAACCCTATTAAAAATGGGGTACAGAGCTAAACAAAGAATTCTCAACTGAGGAATACAGAATGGGTGAAAAGTACCTCAAGAAATGTTCAACATCCTTAGTCATAGTGAAATGTACTCTTCTTCTAATATTATTTATTTTTAAATTATATACATGTCTTTCTATAAATTAAACCCAACTTTCATTCACTTTTATTTTATGAATTCCACTTTTTTTCTATTCATGAGTTTTTTACTAGAGACCAATTTAACTCTCTATCATTGATATCCCCAAGTTTACCCTGGATGACTAATGCAGTTGCCATTGGGCTGAAGGGTACACTTACCTCCTTATAATTCCAAATTCAAGGCCAGGTGTGGCAATGAGCTATTTCTACAAAGAACCATTTAGACTTCTATGGCCTTTGTGGTTATGTTGTCTAGAACCTTTCCCATGGCCCTAAAGGTCTAGCAGAAGGCCTGTTCCTCATTCTCCACAACCTGATGACCACCTCTATTTCTCATTTCTGAGAACCTCATCTGTTTCATTTATTAAAGAATGATTAGCTCTGAGTAATGGGAAAAGTATATTCTCCAGAAAGAAAGATTGAAAGTAAAATAGCAACAAATCACCTTCAAGACAACAACAACCATCAGTACAGCTGGGAATTATGGGAATCAATGACCTGGAGATGCTCCAGGGGCAGGAACTGTATCACACCTTCCCTCATATAGCTATCCCAGACCCAGCCTTAGTGTGTGTGAATCTGGAAGATTACCCTCTGGAAGAAGGTAGTGAAGTTTGAGTGGTGAGGACTGGCAAGATCCTTTAGATACTTGGAGATGTACCCAGAAAGGAGATTATGGGACACAGTATCCCCTTTCTTCCCTTGTCTTTGTCTTCTCACGGTGATGTGCATGGACTCACTTATTTTATATACTTCAGTTCCTATGTTATGCCATAGGCATAAGGCAATATGCCATTTGCCATGCTCTGAAGTTATGAATCCAAATAAAAATTTCCCCTTAAAAATAACACAGAGAGAGAAAAAATAGAGAGAGAGACAGAAAGAGAGAAACAGAAAGAGAGAGAGACAGAGAGAGAAAGAGAGAGAGACAGAGAGAGACAGTGAGACAGAGACAGAGACAGAACAACAGAGAAAGAGACAGAGAGACAGAGACTATGCATTTGCTTTAATATTGTATTTGTTGATTTTTATAAAATTATCTTGCACTCAATTCAAAAAGGTTGCTACTTTTTTCTTGTTTAATAAAGCAATATATTATCTCCATTTTAAAGATTTCTTTTAGTTGGATCTATGTCTGCTCCAATTGCTTCTCTAGACTAAGAAAATGATTCTGTTTTTTATTAGAGCTGCCAAAAGTTGCATACCTGTGAAAAAGATTTAGTTGCCAGGAAGGACTGTGTGCCCCTTCCTGAGTATATTTTGTGATAAAAGCACAATCCTGCAATGCAGATGTCTGGAGAAATGTTTGCATATTTAAAGACTGAAGAGCAAAATACTTAGTAAATGGTGGACTTTCTAAAACCTAACTTGTAGAACTTCTTCTGCATATGGTCCCTCAGTTTGAGATATAAAACTTTAGATACTTCCCAGAACAAGACCCATAACAGATCATCTACAACTTCTGTGTTCTGTGTTCTAATAGAAATGTGCAACTGCTGAAATCCTTTTTCAACTGCCACTCTTCTTGGTACCCCCTCCCAGAGTTCTTTACCCTATAGCCCCTCCCTTTTGTCTCTGAGGGGATGCTCACCCAGTCCACCTACCCACCCACCCTACCCCACACACCCACACTTACCTCCACAACCCCATCTCACACCCTACATCTGCTGGTGTTTTAAGGTGGCATTTTATTGGCTCTGTCTATGGGGTGGTTCCTATTTTAACTCATGTTTCCTATTTAAATTCACTTTAGTTTGGGACCTCTCATAATTAGAAGCAAAAGACAGGTCATGTTTACTGATGTAGAAAACCATCCATAGAGCCTTCTTTAAGTCCATGTAGCAACTAAAAGGTTACTGTTGTATTCAAACAGCCATGAAATTTTTGTCTGATATCTCTCTATGCGATTTTATCATCTCAAACCTGTCCATGGGAGCATCCTGTTTAATCAGTGCATTCTTCTAGGACAACATAAGATATTTCCTGTCTGCATTTAAAGTAATAAAAGCAAGCCAAATTTCTCTTATTTCTTTTTCCTCTAAGACACTAACTTTTGTACCACATCTCCCATTTCTTTATCCACCATCTCTGGTCAGATGCTACAAAATATTTTTCTTCTGTTGCACTGTTTGATCTCCTTAAGGATCTAAAATTTTCGACATTTCTTTCTTTAGTGGATGGATAAACTCCCTATCTCATGTTCTGTATCCTGCCACTATGATCTGGTCATTGAAGTATCTCAAATAGAATATATTGTTTTTGTTGCAGGAACTCACTTTCTAAAATTGAAGGTATCCTAACTTCTAGTTTTACTAGTTCTCAACTTAAAAACTTGCTATGGAGTTATTATCTAAAACTCTATCTTTAAGCTGTTTCTTCAGGTAACTTTCATGCTGTCCTTCTGTTTGATTCTTTCTTTTTTTTTTTTTTATCACAACATGCATTCAACATGAGTTTGTTGTATATCTCGGCTGAAGCCCTGACAGCCAGCATAAAGAATGGTAACAAGCAACCTCGGAAGGTAGGAGATGGGGGACACTATAGAATATACCAGAGACCTGGTAGGTGAGAGATTCTCAGGACTCAATGGGAGGGACCTTAGTGAAATGCTCAACAGTAGAGTAGTAAACTTTTCAAGTCTACCCCCAGTAGAAAGAGGGATGGTGTTGCCATTTCACAGTTAAAAACTGTCCCTGGATTGTTACTGCCTAAAAGAACTACAGGGACAACAATGGAGAAGAGACTGAGGAATAGGGGGTCCAGTGACTGGTCCAACTTGGGATCTATCTCAAGGGGAGGCTCCAAGGCCTGACACTATTACTGATGTTCTGGTCTACTTACAGACATGTGGCTAGCATGACTATCATCTGATAGGACAAAGAGACAGCTGACCAAAACAGATGCAGATACTCACATCCAACCAATGGACAGAGGTCAAGGACCCCTATGGTTGAATTTGGAAAAATGCTGGAAGAAGGTGTGGAGGAGAGTGACCCCATAGGAAGACCAGCAGTCTCAACTAACCTGGATGTCAGAGTTCTCTTCGACACTGAGCCACCAACCGGGCAGCATACACTAGCTTGTCTGAGGCCCTGGACACATATATATCTGAGTACTGCCTAGTTTGACCTCAGTGAGAGAAGAGCCTAGCCCTTGAAGTAATTGAGGCTGCAGTGCGTGTGGAGGCCTGGTGGGGTAGGGGGCTGTGGGGACATCCTCTTAGAGACTAGGAGGGAGAAATGGGATGAGGAGGTGTTGGAGGGCTGACCAGGAGTGGGATAATTACTGGACTGTAAAAAAGATTAAAGAGCCTTCCGGCCCACACCGCTCCGCTCCAGCGCAGGGCGCAAGGCCTGGGGGCCGTGCACCCACCCAGGTTTCCAGCTCTCCCAGCGATCCAGACCACCGGTAAGAGGAACACACATCTGCTCCAGTCCAAACTCGTGGGACTTGAGTCTGCAGAGGGAGATAGACAGGC
>CACVCL010022075.1:0-48844 GCA_902729485.2 Mus minutoides | reverse complement strand
GAGGAATATATAGGATGCTGGGATATTCACTCAGAAGGGCCCTATGCTCTGAGTGAACAGCAGGGATACTTTCTACATCATCTGAAGTACAAATCAATACTGCGAACAATCCACCCAAGGGATGTGCACACAGAGAAAATGATATTCAAGTGTTCCATTTTCAGAAACAATTAAAAATATTCCCATTTAAGTACTAAAGGAACATGTGGATTTTTAAAAGCATGTAATTGAATGCATGCCTATTTCCTATGATTAGAGATGATTTACTTAGGTGAATAATCTAAAGGAAGAAAATGTTTTTTAATATGGGGTAAGAGGTGTCTACAGAACAGAAAACTTGTATAATCAGTACATACAATGCCTCTGTAATGCCTCTACTTGGCTAATAGTAAATGAGGCTTGTACCCCATACGTTGATACGGACTCTTGAGCCTCTGGATAACCTTCCAATCCAGGGGTTCATGGTATCTCTGACCCTGTTGGTCCTGAAGCACAGGGAATGTGCCTGCGTCAGGAGGGATATTATGCCATACAGATGCATGCTTACTGCACCCCTTGCCACACTCTTCCCTGTAGTATGGGAGGAGCAGATGGTTCTGGAGGCCTGTCTTTTCTTAGCCTCATTTTTGATACTCTAGAAGTTAGCCCCTCTTCACTGTCAGAGGAACTTGGAGTTTCATCTGAACGGCCCTTTTCACGTTCCCTCTTTTTAAACTCTTTTCCTCTCTGTTTGCCCTTTCTTATTCTCATCTTTGATACCCTAGAAGTTAGCCCCTCTTCACTGTCAAAGGAACTTAGAGTCTCATCTGAACTGTCCTCTTCACTTTCCCTCTCCTTAGACTCTTTTCCTCTCTGTTTGCCACCCTGTCCACTGTGCTGCGATATAATCTCCTTCATTTCTTCTTCCACTGTCTCCAGGAATCTATTGAGGGTTTCGGTTTTTAGCTTCACTCCACTTTTTTTTAAGTAGCTGTTTCAGAGCACATTTTATTTTCATTTTTGATGTAGTGGACCCCATCTTGGGTAATTATTCGTCTCAATTACTGAGAACTTTTTCTCAGGAACCTTACCCTCGTCCCAATAACTGGGAACCTTACTCATTTTTTAAAAAATCTTTAAAAATATCTTTCCCGCTACTTACTGCGGACCTTATCGCTGCTTCTCGCATCTCCTGACTTCTGACAGCAAGGACTCCTCCTGCCTCTGCTTCCTTCAGCAAATCCTACTGGCATGTGCCACCACAACCGGCCTGGAGCACCCAGCCTTGGTCTCACGGCCTGTGAGCCTGCGGACCTGTCTGACCCCGTCATGAGCTCTGGGAGAGGGTCGCTCACTGGTGCTGGTTCTGTCCGCTGTCTCCAGCCCTCAGGCAATTTCTGCTGTCAATGGCTGCAGCTCTCGGCGTCTTCCTAGTGGCACCCACTTTCTCTCTCTCTCTCAGTCTGCTCTCGTTCCAGCTTGAGTTCTCGTTCCTGCTTGTGTTCTTGTTTTTCTCAAGTTTTCGGCACCAAAATGTCCATGAGTTCTTGTTTTTCCCGGGTTTCTGGCACCAAAATGTAGGAGCCCAATCTCTGACCAGCAGAGAGTGGAATAAACAACATTAACTCCAAAAAACAGGTTCAGAGCAGCTGCAGCCGCTTCTCTTTATTAGGAGGTTTCTTGAAGCTTCCCCAGCTTCTCAGTCAGTCAGTTCTCAGTCAGTCTTCAGTCTCTCCATCAGCATCAATCAATCATATCTCTCTCTTTAATTAATTCTCTCACTCTGGGACTGTTCACACTTATCTCTTCCATTCATTCATGTCACCTCACAACACCCAATCATAGCCGCACACATCCAAGGCAGCGTGTAGGATTGGTTGATAGAATGATCTCAGGAGATGTTGCACTAACCTCTCAAACGAGGTACACATGTGCATGATTGAGACTGCGGTAAACAATCGAGGTTAAGGGGCTTTAGCACAGAGCCAGGGCGCCATCTTTGGCCAATGTGGCCATACCTGCTCCCCACAGATATCTATATTACATATAGATATGTTAGCATATCTATTGTTATTATCATTGTTATGGTCTTGTTTAGGTAGCCATATTGTTGAGATATCAGGAATGTAGTTCCTTTCATCATATATATATATATATATATATATATATATATATATATATATATATATATATATATATATATACCTACACACATATAAGAGTTATAATCACAGAAAAAGAGAGGCCATCAATTTGTGAGGGAATATGGTATGATATGGGAGGGGGTTGAGAGAAAACAGCAGAGGGGTAGATGATGTAATTCTACCTTAAAAAATGAAAACATACGATCTTAAAAGTTTGTTTGAAATCTAATCTTGCCTTCTTTTCTTTCTTCCTTTATTCATTAGAAGAAAATACAAATTGATTTTTCTTGAGGGCATCCACAAGAACTGGATTTCATCTTTCCAGAAGCTACTAAAAACACAATAAATTATAGTATTCTTTGCCTTTCAGTGCAACAGATGAATTTTAAAAATATCTTTGATTAATTGTAGGTCATGAGATTCTCGTAGTCCAAAGGGGATCCTGTCCCACATCTAGTATGAAAGAATGCAGTATAGAGAGTAAAAAATAAATCAGTACAAGCTAAAAGTTTATCTCTCTTCAGTCTGTTACTACTACATACTACCCTTTTGTCTAATTTATTTCCAAACAACTACATTCTTCATTGAACTTAAAGATAGAATGGATCGTTCATCCTGGGTTTTTCATTATTTAATCTTCAATATCCCATGTCATGTAAAGTATGATCAGATTACAGTTTATGCCTTCTAAGCTATTAAATCTATTAAATTTATTTCCACACATTGACATACTGACATTTCAGAGAGCTAGAGTAGCTGAACTTCCTCTATTGAGCATTGTAGGTATTTACTAACTAAGAGATCAGTGTTAGAGAGATCTGGGAACATAGAGCTGCAAAGACTCCATGCAGTTGTATTCAACTTTTAATTCTTACATCTTCATGGAAATTTATTTTAAAGCATTTCTAGTTTATTCCTCCAGATTAAATCAAAAGGACAATTTTTATTCTTTCTCCAAATTGACATTTGTGTGTGAAAGTTCTATTACAAATAATTTTCTTGAAGGAACTTCTAAAATACTGTCTTCTGTGTTTTGTTTTCTACTTCCATTTTTCTCTACCTCTAATGGATAATAGCATCATTTACCCCTTATATTTTAGAAGTTAAAACTTGTGTTCTAATTGAGCTGAATTTTCTTGCAATCTATATATTTGTGAACACACACACACACACACACACACACACACACACACATCAATAAACCAAATCTCATATATGACAAACTTATCAAGTGAGTGTCCTTCATATACTATTTATTTCCTCACATAGACTTTTTTCTGCATCTTTCTTCAAGGTAAGAATGTGTATGGATTCAATCATTTGCCTTAATAAGTCAAAAAACATTCAATAAAATCTGGGTGTTATTAGGAACCCAAAAGAGTCCTGTCATTCATTTCCAAAAGTGCAGGACTTCACTGCCCACCATTTCACAGAAGATCCTCATGAGCTGTGAGTTTAAGTTTTACATTGTTTGCCATTTGATGGTTAGAGTAATTCATGGGTACCTCCTAAAAAATGAAATATTTGTGCACCAGAATCAAATGACTATGTCATATTCATATGGCAGGCACCATGAATGTTCTCTTCACAAGTATTCTCCTTTTTCTCCAAGTTGATGGGTTGGATATTTGGAGGCATGTGATGATGTACACAACCAGTTTTCATATTACCTTCCATACATGATATATAAAAATCTTTATCTTCTATTCAAAAGGAAGATACTGTCTATAACTAATAAGACTACTTTCTATCTTAACAATCCATTTCCCAAATGGCACCACGTTTTTTGCTAAAGTGTTGTGCAGAGCTGTCTATGTGGAAATTATGTTCATATAGATCTAATATCATCCAATAAATATCTGCAAGCATTTTTAAATAAGTCCTCGCCTCATTACATTAGTACCATGTCTGCATCCAAATATAAGGTAAATAAAATTAGCAAATCATGAAGAATGAACTAATATGTATGTTAAATTCAATAAGTTATGAATTACTACCAAGTTAATGATGAGATAGATATTATAAGCCAATCATTATAGTTTCTGAGCCTACATTGTTATAGTTGGAATTTCTAGCACTATCTTTCCTGTTTCTCCAGTGTGGTACCCCTTCCCCCATTCAGACTCCAGGCTGGGAGTTCAGACCTGATGCCTCTGAAGGCAGGCTACCTACAGCTTAGCTCTGCAACTAGGCTGGCTTCCTTTGTCCTGCTAAATGCCTCTGCTTCTCCGGAATCTGCTACCTGTGCCTTGCCCACTTCATCTGCTACCAGCTGTGACATTCCACAGAGCTTTGGACTTCTGCACCACATTACAGAACTGACTGTGGGCTGGGTTTTCCCTCAGAAAAACCAAGGGCGATTTTTCAGTAAAGTACAGACATGTTTTGACCAGAGAATTGACTCAATGTTTTCATTTCTCTCCCATCTAGTCTCCCAGCCCCAGTCCGCCTTCCGGTGAACCTAGTCCGTTTTGTGGGGACCGCGGGTAGGTCCCCAACACTCCAGAAACAAGGAATAAATAAAAGGAAACTAGAAAAAGAGGGAAAATGACATCAGAGTACATGGACAAACAGATGACAATCAAGGTTTTCCTATGAAGCACGTGTTCAACACACAGCATAGTGTGCCTGCATCTGATCAGGGTCATTCTAGCTACAGATTGACAAGACCTAGAAGGAAGATGCTAAAGTATTCTAGATTCATTATGGACACTGTACACCAACATAAATATTATCAACGTGGAAATGTTGAAATAAATGAAGGAGGCATTTCTAGATATATTGATGTTCCTGGTCTTCAGCAGTTGGTACCCAAAGGAATGAATAGAATCCAATGATGTGGCCACCTTCCTAAAGAGGTTAATATCTGTCAGTGTGTCAACAGAAGGTCCTTAAACAAATAAGTCAAGAAACCCAGGACCAAATCACCTGGCATTCAGCATCTTGTTCCATGTGTCCTTCAATGAAAATGCTGATGTTTTGCTGTGGAGAAACAATGTATTAAGAGAAACGAGAAGGAGGCCACAGAATATGCTAAACTCTAAAGTTTTGACCAAGAGAGTTTTGGAACCCCCCCCCAAAAAAAAAAAAATGCTAGGAATGAATAACTAAAAGATGCAGGGCATTCTCTCTGGGAACTTCTACTTAATCTGGTCAAAAATATGTGTTTAAACTGGGTGTAGTGGCGCATGCCTTTAATCCCAGCACTCAGGAGGCAGAAGCAGATGAATTTCTGATTTCAAGGCCAGCCTGGTCTACAAAGTGAGTTCCAGGACAGCCAGGGCTTCACAGAGAAACCCTGTCTCGAAAAACCAAAAAAAAAAAAAAAAAAAAAAGAGTACCAAGTAATCAGTGTTAAAAAGAAAAAAACATGTATATGTGAATATATCATCTATATTTATATCTTCTATTTCTATATTCATATATCTACATTTACATCTATATCTACATCTAAAAATGAAATAAGAAGGGGAAGATGGAAAAGCATGGTCATTGATCAAGAAAAATTGAATATAATAATATATCTATGAAATAAATTATAGAAACATAAAATGAAGAGCCACAGCCTCTCTAGCTCATGTTTATAATCTTTAGTCAAAACTATCTTTATGTAAGAAAAATTTTACACAAGATATTAAGTTAATTCAAAGTTTAAATTTTTTTCGGTAATAATTCACAAAGTAAATTTCACATTGAAAACAATTTCTGAAATGGTAAGAATTTAATATTATTCAGTTTGCCTTTTAAAACTGAAGCCTTTAAAATGGTGAGTTGCAATATAAGTCAGATAAGAATGTATTGCTTCTTGAGGATTAGTGATAAAATGAGACAAAGAATCTAGATAAGTGTGAACATAAACATAAAATAATAAAAATACTGCATTAAGAATATTAAAATTGATGCAAATCCAAATAATGCAAATATCTCACAAAGGCCAATATATTTACATTGAAGAGACAGTGATCACTGCTGTAAGAACTTTAATACAAAAAGGGAAACTTTTTGTTGTATGTTGAACTCTGGAAGCATATGAGTTTGAAGCTCTTTACTGATTGACTCAATGAATGGGTAAAATTGGGGGGGGGGGAATAAGTCTAGAAAGTCTCCACAAGTCTCAGTAATAAAAACATGAGGACAAAATATGAGAAATACCCAATCTGGTATTTTCTAGTACTGGCATCAATTAAAAATTAAAAAAAAAAAATTCTGAAATATATCACTCATTTCTTTTCACCATAGGACTAGAGGAATCTAGGAAGGGGGATAACATTTGAAATGTAAATAAAGAGAATATCTAATTAAAAAATTAATTAAAAAAATAAAGTAGTATAGTATGGTGTAGTCCATGCAAGTGTTCATGGATGTAAGCTGAAGAACAATAAAAAAATAAAAGAATAATCAATAGCATTACCATGAGAGTCAGAAACTGGTACATATCTTTAGACACACTGGATTTTAACAAACACAATATGTAATACTTCGAGTACAGAAACAGTAGCCCATATATATGGGCCATTTCTTTAGCATCCTTAAAGCTTGATAATCAATTAGATATGCATCCCTATATACACATTCCATGGCCTGAGCTGTCTTTTTTGTCAACCTCTCTCCCCATATTCTCTCTCTATAGGTATGAATAGACAGAAAACTTAAGAAACAAAAGTACAGTTTATATGTGTGTGTATTTCCATACGTTATATGATATATATATATATATATATATATATATATATATATATATATAGAGAGAGAGAGAGAGAGAGAGAGAGAGAGAGAGAGAGAGAGACTCTGTATGTAGCTCAGACCTGGAGTAAGTATGTAACATGTGCATGTATTTAGATTCAGTCCATAGCACCAAAACAACAATGGTCAAAATTTACTATAATGTATTTAGAAATATTATGATTAAGCCTATGCACATATATGCTTGTCTAAGAAAAAATTGGATGCAATCTAATGAAGCATGCATTTGATTAATAAACAAAATAAAAGCTTTCTGCTTAATAAATACAATTTAATCCTCAAGAATGAACTGACTTTCTCTTTAGATAAAGATTCTGAATGCCAACATTATGATATGCTTCAACCATGTCATAACGTGCACCATTCACTAAATATAGTAGGTGTCTTGAAAAGGTCAGTGTGTTTCTGTTTCTGTATCTTTAAGGAGTCCGGTGAATAACTTCTTTTATTCTTGTTCTCACCTTAAAATCCAGTAATGTAAGGAAAGGATTAACACAATTACTCCCAGAAGTTTACTTTAGTTTTATGAAGATTTACTATACAAGAGACAATTTTAGCTATTTTATCAATCAGAAAGAAAGAGGGAAAAAATCATTCTTTACAATTCCTTATTGAAAACTAACAAATTAAACCTTCAATTTGTTTCACTATTGTGATTTAACTTTAAGGCAATATTATCTCTCATCTCTATAAATTCAAATATCTCTTATTTTAATAAAACAACATGGAAAAATCATTTAAATCTAGAAACAGAATCATTGATATTAAAAATTAAATTTTACAGTCTTATTAAGTTTGGAGGCTGGACCTTGAGAATTAGCCTTGTGGAAGGAACTCATTCAGAGACGATCTTGGGGAGAGACATGGAAATGTAGTGTCATCATTTGCTGGCAATATTATTAGACAATGAGCAATTCAGTGGGAACACTCAGGGACATATATGATGTCATTTTTATGACCTTTTGATTCTTCAGGGCTATAGATTTTATTCTAGAAGCACAAAATATTGTACAAGTACTAATGAATATTCAGGGTTTCAGATATTTCTGATGACATTAAACTCTACACCAACTTTTTTAACGTTATGTTCAGCAATAAGCCAATAAAAATGGGCTGGAGAGATGGCTCAGTGGTTAAAAGCACTGACTGCTCTTCCGAAGGTCATGAGTTCAAATCCCAGCAACCACATGGTGGCTCACAACCATCCATAATGAGATCTTAAGCCCTCTTCTGGTATGTCTGAAGACAACTACAGAGTACTTACATATAATAATAAATAAATCTTTTTTAAAAAAGCCAATATATAAACTTATTAACCAATCAATAGGCCCCCACAGATCCAAGAATATTTGTAAGATATATTCCTCTTGCCTTTTATTCTATTGAACAGCATCACAACTTGTCTAACCTGAAGCAAATTATACACCAAAATTTCCCTTTTTATAATCAATGAAATTTTCAAACACATATACAATGTATCTTAATCACGTTGATTCCATCCCTCTCTCTAATTTCTCCAGGCCTCCTGGAATTCATATTCTTCAACTTCATTCCTATTTCTTTCTTATTTTTTTAAGCTCCTTGAACCCAATTTATGCTGCCTCTATTTTCATGGTTGTGTGGTAGTCACAGACACAAGAGATACCTACCATTAGCTAACACCTAAGAAAGCTGACTTTCTTCCCCAGTAAGCATCAACTTCACAAGCTTTCCCCATCAGAGGAAGCCTTGAATGCCCCTTCTGCATGCTTGCTGGAATTAATAAGTGGCTTACTCTTAGCATGGTTGCTATGCTAAGTTCCTATTTGCAAATGCTATGTCATCTCCAAATGACAGCTATTCGTATTTTATAGAACTATACCTCATCCTCTGGTTCTTCCAATTTTTCCACTTCCTCTCCAGTGACCTTGCCTGAGCCTCAGAGGGGAGGGAGAGGACAGTTGATATTAATGTCTCAACTACATGATGATTAAAGATTAAGCTTTGTTTGTTATTCTAACGTGATTTCAGATTTTTGTTCAGTTTTATAAAATATTGAATGAGCTCCTGTATAGCTCTAATTAGTCTCACCCAATGGTAACAATGAATATAATTTTAACATGGTATATCACAACTAAGTTTATAATTGACTTTGATCCAATATGTAGATATCATTACCTATGTTTTCTTTATTTTGTGTATGCATATGCATTATGTTCATGTATATATGTATTGAGATATGTTAACTGAAATATATTTATTGTGGAATGCTACAGTAAAAAATATCAAGTAGTTCCATTTGCACAAGTATATTATCTACAGTTTCTCTCCTCTTCTATTAAAATATTTTCCTAGCAGGCATTTATGCTGCTAGAATTCTAACCCTTCATACATCTTTTACAATAGATTACTGAAGTACATATCAGATTACATAACACCTCTAGGCAGCTGCCAGGTAAACAGAATATCTAAACTTTTGACTTGTTCTGAATTCATTCTTTGGAAACTGTTATGTTTTGCCAAACTAAAAATGAGGCCACAAAATAAAATATGGTTTTGCCATATAGACAAGAAATAAATACTTCTCTCTGTTTTCTTAAGATACTCTTTGATGATAAAATTAGGTGTCTTGTTTATGTATTTTGGTAATTTTTTTTTCCCCAAGACAGGATTTCGCTGTATAGCCCTGGCTGTCCTGGAACTCACTTTGTAGACCAGGCTGGCCTCGAACTCAGAAATCCGCCTGCCTCTGCCTCCTGAGTGCTGGGATTAAAGACGTGCACCACCATGCCTGGCTTTGGTAAACTTCTTAGTAGCTTAGCTCCAAATATATATTTTTTTATTTTTAAAAATAATAAGCCATCCCACAGTCACATCTCTGACCCATAATTGTTCCTGTCTGAAAGAATTACAGGGATGGAAATGGAGAGGAGCCTGAGGAAAAGAATGTCAAGAGACAGGCCCAAAATGGGATTCAACTCAAGGGGTGGTCCCAAAGCCTGACAGACACTATTACTGAGGCTATGGAGCATTCAGAAAAAGGGATGTAACCTAACTTTCCTCGGAAAGACGCAACAAGCAACTGAAAGAGTCAGATTCAAATATTTGCACCCAACCAATGGACAAAGGCAGCTGACTCCTCTTGTTGAATTAGGGAAGGCTGAAAGAAGCTGAGGAGAAGGGTGGCACTGTAGGAGGACCAGCAGTCTCAATTAATCTGGACCCTTGAGATCTTTCAAACACTAGACCACCAAACAGGCAGCACACACCAGCTGATATGAGGCCCCCAACACACATACAGTAGAGGACTTCCAAGTTCGTGGTCATTCAAAGATGATGCCCCTATTCCTCAAGAGACCGGAGGACCCAGAGAGTTTATCAGTCAGGTAGGGTGGGGGAGGGGGCTTCCACAAGGAGAAAGGGGAGTGGAGAGGAGTTTTGGAATGTAAAGCAGTTGGAGAATGGATTGGGAGGGTAGGGAATGGAATATGGAGTATAAAAATAAATTAAAATTTAAAAAGAATAAAAAGATATAATAATAATAATAATAATAATAATAATAATAATAATAATAATAATAATATAATAAACCAAAATGATTGCAAGCTCTAAATTCTCACATTTTGATAATATAGCCATTTAATTGAATTCAGAGTAAAAAATGTAATCAGACAGATCGCCGAAGACTGTTGGATCATATTATGAATCTTTAAAATTCCATTATAATTATCTATTTATTTTATACTCATCACCAGATTGTTATCAAATTATACATTGACTACCATCAAAAATCACACTACATCTGAGAGAATTATTTTTAACTTTCAATTACTTCTTGAATTCTGTTGACATCTCATTTTTTCTCTCAATATATGTATTTTTTGATAGTTAAGTATATATTCCGTAGTCAGATAGTTAAGTATATATTTTACTACAAATCTATCTAAAATAATTGTGCCTACAAAGAGAATTTTTAGATACAATAGTGAGAATTTTTTCCAAGTTATTGGAATGTATGTGTTAACTCACATACATCTTACTATGCATAAATGGAAATACATACAGTATGATATGCTCATAGTGACCCACTTCTGTAAGACAGACTTCAGCAAAATTTGCTCACTTATTTTTCTCTTATGATAAGAGCATGCCTTTTATAAGATGTAAATTATGACAACTAGATGCTGTTATAGATATTCCTCATATTATACTCAACTAACCTCTTATCAGAAAATATATATTCTTCAAGTTAGTACAAAGTTCTAATTAAGAATGAGAGTCTAACAGTTTGATTTCTTTATGGCAGTGCAATGCTTAATATCTTTACCTAGGCTAGGTACTTCAAGGCTATTTAGTCAAAGTATAATCTCTAACTCACAGGCATCATGTAGATTTGTTTGCATCTATAGCCAGTTGACCTTAATATTACTGTGAACCTCTTTGAATGAGATAAATTAAAACAAACAAACAAACAAAAAACAACAAAACAACAACAACAACAACAACAAAAAACCAAAACTGATGTTTTGTTCAAGAAATTAAACCACAAAACATATTGAGCTGATTGAGTTTTGCTGTTTGGAGTCAATAGATGATTCACAAACTTCTATTGTCTATATTCTCTGATTGAATTTCCTTAAAGAAATATTTAGCCAGACATAACTTACATTGAAAGGATAAGGACACAAACCTACCCATAAAACCTTTGACCAAATATTTATCCTGCCTACAAGAAGTACAGGGACAATGATGGAGCATAGACAGAGGGGCTGGCCAACTAATGACTGGGCTAACTTGAGACTCAACCCATGGGCAAGAATCAATCCCTGACACTTCTAATGATGCCCTTGTTATGCTTACAGATGAGGGCTTAGCATAACGGACCTTTGAGAGGGTCCACCAGGCTACTGACTGAAACTGATGCAGGGATCCACAGTCAAACATTAGACAGAGTTGGGGAGTCTTGTGGAAGAGTTGTTGGAAGGATTGAGGGACCTGGAGGAGCTAGGAACTCCACAGAAGACTAACAGAATCAACTAAAGGGGACCCTTTGGGCTTCCTAGAGGCTGAGCTACCAACCAAAGAGCATACAAGGGCTGAATTTAGGCTTGTAGCATATATGAAACAGATGTGCAGCCTGCTCATTAAGCAGATTCCCTCAAAACTGATACAGGTGCTGTCCCTGAATCAAATGCCTGCCTGTGGATCCTGTTCCCTTAGCTGGGCTGCCTTGTCTGACCTCAGTAGGAAAGGAAATGCCTAGTCCTGCAATGATTTGATATACCACTATGGGTTGGTACTCAAGAGGACCTCCCCCTTCTCAGAGAAGTAGGGGAAGAGGAGAGATTTGTGAGGGGTGACTGGGTGGAGGGGTGTGGGATTGGATGGAAAGTGAATAAGTAGATAAACTAGTGGGAAAATAATCTGATGAGCCTACATTTCATGAAGGCTGTTGGTGACCATATAATAAATACCCTTACATGATCAAGCCAGGCAACATTATACCATTGAGTGGAAAAGGGGCTCATGAGGTTCAATATGAAGATTTGGCAAGAGTTACGAAGAGTTGATAGCTCCTTGGGGAGGGAAAATAATTAGTTTCTATAAGGTGTGGCTCCTGTAGGTAAACCATGCTTTAGTAGAAGAAAACATACCCTGCAGAATAAGAATAGCGCAGACAAAAGTTAATAGGTTATTAAGACCTTACATAGAGCCGGGCTTGGTGGCACACACCTTTGATCCCAGCACTCGGGAAGGCAGAGGCAGGCGGATTTCTGAGTTCGAGGCCAGCCTGGTCTACAAAGTGACTTCCAGGAAACCCAGGGCTATAAAGAGAAACCCTGTCTCGAAAAACAAACAAACAAAAACAACAACAACAACAAAACTTACATAAATGTTTATTAAGAAAATGGGTGTGCCTATATGCACACTGTATTAAGTTATACATGAACACATGCTGCTAGATATTTGTATATGTATATTATACAAGCATGCATATAGTATTTTTCTGTTTACCTACAACACCAGATTTCTCAGGAGACTTTTGACATGTACAAAATGTAAGACTTATAAATTATTCATATTGAAAGCATATTAAGAATACACTAAAAGTTTTAAAAGAATGTCATGGACCATCATCATCCTTCCATCATGGAGTGGTAGCATTTAATAAGATCAGTTGATCATTTCATAGTACTTCCCCTCAACACAGTTATCGCAATGGGACTGATTGTTCTAAGCTCTTCTATATCCTTGAGAAATCCCAAAAATCTATCCTCACTTTGCCCACTTTTAATTTACATATTAGTTTCCAACTTTGAGTTTCAAACTTTAACTACATAGATTAAAATGTAAACGTATACATTCACCTCTATCACTCATCTAAATTATGAGAACTATATAAATTCCAGAAACAAGGCATAGGGCTGACTTGTTCAGTCAAATAATAATTTGTTCTTGATGATGACTGCTTTCAAATGAATAAGTTCTGTGTAATACATAACCAATAATTCATGGCTAAATAACATTACGTCAGTGTTCAAATGTCATCATCAAAAGGACATTTCATCACCTCATATAAAAGCACTGTAATCTATAGACTGCTCACCTCCTCAGTTTCACAGCACATTGTGTTGGCAACAGTGTGCTGTTACTTTGCTCAATACATAGTTCTATAATTCACAGAACACAGTCTTTGAGATGNATTTATTTATTTTTTCTTTTTTCTCCTACAGGCTACAGGCTCCCTTAACTCATAGAGGATACAACTGTTTTACATCTGGCCTTGGAAATTATAAACACAACTCTAGTTAACAATGCTTGTGGCACAGTGACTAATTTAGTCATCTATCTTCAGTTAAGGGAACGCGTTTATAGATGATGTTTATATCTCAACAACTTAAAGAGATGTTGGGGTAGAATGGGTGCCACTGATAATGGTTCTTTATGTCAGTCATCATTCTGTGTTCAGCTATATTCATGACACTGTATGTTCTAGGAGGAGAAGGTGTGCATTGTTTAAAAGTGTGTCTTACCATCCTACATTTCAAGGGTTCATATAGCTCTGATAATTTAAGGTATATATGGAAATAAAAGTCTGTATTTGCCTTTCAATTCTGGAATCAATTATTTTTAATAAATGCATAATTTGGTTATTTTAAATATCACAGACTTCGGATCCATGGATGATACTGAAACAATAAAGGCAATATCAAAATTTGCTTGGTCCTCCCAATCAATTGTTGGTTAAGAAGAAAATTTTCAATGAGACAGGGACTATTCAAGAGAGAAATTTCCTCTTTAGCCTTTCTCTGAGTCACTGATAATAGTTGGTATTTATAAGCAAAAATTACATAAGTTTGTTTCAATTGCTTCTAAGGATATACTAGGGAAATTCTTACCCTGATTTTTCTACATCAGTAATTTTTACCCGTGACTAAATTGAAGGAGATGTATATTAACATGCCCAATGTCAGGTTCTGTGGAAAAGGCAGTGGTAGATCAAACCACCCACGTATTACCATGAATATTGGAGAGATATGGCAAACTAGAACGCTTCCGAATGCAAAATGACTGCAAACCTTCAGTGTAATGAAATGACATTTGCTGTATTTCTCAAAAGACATTATATATTTTAGTCATTGTTTCACAGTCAATATTTATTTTGCTCTGTGATAACATACCAGACATGTTAGTGCTGGCCTATAATGTCAGCACATGGGAAGCAGGGGGCATGAAAATAAAGAGCACAAGGTTATCTATAGCTATGTATAGCGGAACCATTGCCAAAAAAATAAATAAATAAATCTGACATTGTCATCAAATTTATGTAACTAAAATATCATTATCAACAGGTATATAAAAGAAAATTCTATCTCTCCTTCACAAAGCCATCAAGTAAGCTTTGCAAACAGAACTAACATTGACATGTAATTGCAAATCTCCTATATTCCTAATAATTTTCCTGTCTGGTTATGAAGCTCAAAATAAAATAACAATATCACTTAATACTGTTATATAATCATTCAAGTTATAACATCATTTCACAAAGCAGATCCAACTACTTGTCATTCTCAGGAGAATTTGAATACATGAATATGTTAGTCTTACATACTTGCCAAATTTTCTTTATTTCATCCCAGTGTGGAAACTCACAAAGTACATCAAAATATTATAGGCTTGAAAATACCTCAAAGGATAAAAGATGCATGGTTAACATCACTTAACTCTCAGACTTTTAATATATTTGAATATATTAGAAAACTTCTAGCACAACTACTTCAAACTTTCTTAGATGCAATAATCTTTAAATTTCCTTTGAGAAATATGGCCTAAATTGGAAATCCATTTAGCAAATATCCTCTCTCCTTTATTCTCCATTCTCTACCCCTATATATTTTAAAGTTATTATATTCCTTTCACACATTTCAAAGAACAGATGAGAAAATGATTCTGTGTAGTGGCCTATTCTGGTTCTGCAGAAACACCCAAACCATCCTCATCAAATATGACATGGCAGAGAGCCCCACTGAATTAAGTCATCTGTGTCAACATGACTTAGTTGTTCTAACAGAAAAAATTTTGCTTAGGAATCATAAAACTGTAACATGATAAATATCTGTATGCCTCACTGTAGGCAATTTCGATGAATCAATCCACAAGGATAGCATTCTGAATGTTCAGCTGGGTAAAATGGTCAAGTTGCAGTAAACAATAAATTCCGTGCCCCAAATCTTTGTCCTGTTCTGCACACCAATCTTAAACTGCTGGTTTGGGAGCTTGGCAATGCAAGAGGATATCTCACTTGAACAACGCACTTTACACCCTCAAGTCCTGATCCCCAGCCATCATATGCTGGTGACTACCTACTCCACCTTCTGTGTGCTTCTGATTCTGTCCCATGATACTGTTCTCTGTTAGTGCAATCAGTTTTATTTCTTTTAGCTCACCATTTCTGACTAATTCAACATAGTAGAAGTATTGTCTCTATTTATAAAATGGGGAAATATAGCAAGGAACAAAATGCTGAATAGCTGATCAGACATAGTAAAATATTTATTTACTGATTACTTTGAAAGCCTTCATTAACTCTCCTATGTTTCCATTAACTTGTGAATTTTACACTCGCAACCTCAGATAATGAGGAAGCATACAACTGAGTTATACCCTGTGCCTTGCCCACCACATGAAAAGCAGTGAAGTCACTGCAGATTACATGACAAGAAACTCATTTAATATTTCAGTTGCTGCTTCACAGCTGTTGAGGAAGTTGCTCTTGGAAGCTGCTCTACAGGAAACAGAAGTCCACCTTAGCATTTCTTGTACATTCATAGGAGAAAACTCTGACTGGGCTTAAAGACCTTCATCGCAATATACTCCATAGTATAAGTAAGTTTGTTTTTTCTATTCAGTCCTCTATAGTCCTCAAATGGATTTTATAGGACACAAAGCTCATGGAATTAAAACAATAACATGCCCACTAGGACATCTTAGGTAATTCTCCTTCCATTAATGGGTATGGAAAGCTTTGAAAATTTCCTACTTCCACACTTAGGTTAGAGGGAGGGAAACTCTCAATATTATAATCTATCCCTATTGATGAGACAACCAGTATTAAGAGCAGATTCTTGAAGCATGATTGTAAGGCCATAGGTACAAGGACCATTCTGCACAGCAAAGCAAATATTTGGACTTCTTTCTTTGAATGATGGCTGAAAGCAATTTAGAGAATTTTCATGAATTGGGAAGAATTTGATCTTAGTATTAATTTTCTGAGCCATTAGAGATAAGAAAAATATGTGTAATGAAAATGATTCAATATGAAATCTGAAAATCAGATTAACATTGTTTTTCCACAACTGCTAAAGTAAACTAAAGGCATACTTAACAAATACATTTTTGATAAATAAATACACACTTGTCTTTTCATATAAAATACTACAACTTACAAAGATCTTTTTTTCTAAGACCTTCCACAATGGTTAGGTTACTCAATAGTTTAAGCTAATCGTTTGTGACAGTGAAGTACCTGTATCTACCTGTTCAGAAGTTTAAGTGGCACTTCTGGAAATAACCAATGATACCACTGCATTTTTACAGTAAAGCAATGACCAGAGTATGTAGTGTACCCAAGATTTGAGGATTTCATACACTGAAGGACATCCAATCTCTAGAATCTATAGAATTTCATCCAATCACCAGACTCTATGGTATCAACATCTGAAAGTCAATATGAATATTTTAGCAGAGAAAAGACGTAAATCTTAGATAATGAATGGTAAAGCATCAAGAATTAAAATGGATCCATAAGTATTACTGAATGTCGGATGCTTAGTCTCTGGATTTGTGTTTCCTTAGTTTTTTGTTTTGTTTTGGTTTTGCTTTTTTTTTTTTTTTTTGTCATATTCAAAGAATTGGGAGGGTGAAAGCTGCATGCAGAATTCAAAGTAGTGAAGAAAATATTTGAGAGCAATGTACTAGTAACAATATAGGATGTAAGAAAGAGGGAGAACTAAGTGAGCCAAGTCTTACTTAAAGGCCTGTTGTCACTTTGGGGGAGATGCCTTTTACAGGATGTTAGAGAAGAGAGAGTGGTTGCTTAAAGCAACTATGGAGATAATTTTTGGTTTTGATCGACAGGTTTGGACTACATAGGCTTTGACTTACTACTCATTACTATGATGAAAATTATTTTATTAATATGTGTGTCTAATTATACACAGACAGATGATGGTAAATAAAGGATTCTCACTGAAATTTCTCTGAGATTTACACATACTGACCATGCCAACAAAACCAGGTCATGGAAGATCAGGTAAGCCCAGGTTACTCTTCTCTTCTCTTCTCTTCTCTTCTCTTCTCTTCTCTTCTCTTCTCTTCTCTTCTCTTCTCTTCTCTTCTCTTCTCTTCTCTTCTCTTCTCTTCTCTCCTCTCCTCTCCTCTCCTCTCCTCTCCTCTCCTCTCCTCTCCGCTCCTCTCCTCTTTTCTTTTCCTCTTTCTTTCTTTCTTTCTTTTTTTTCTTTCTTTCTTTCTTTCTTTCTTTCCTTTCTTTCCTTTCTTTCCTTTCTTTCCTTTCTTTCCTTTCTTTCTTTCTTTCTAAAGAAAATTGGATATATTCTTTATTTACATTTCAAATGTTATCTTCTTTCCATGTCTCTCCTCAGGAAAACATCTATCCCACCCCCTCCCCTGCCTCTATGAGGGTGTTCCCCCACCCATCCACCCAATCCTGCCTTCCTGCCCTGGCATTCCTACGCTGGAGCATCAAACCCCTCAAGGGCCACTCCTCCCATTGATGTCCAACAAGGCCATCTTCTGCCACATATGCTGAAGGAGCCATGGGTCCTTCCATGTGTACTCTTTGGTTGATGGTCCAGTCACCTGAACCTCTGAGGGCTCTGGCCTTTTGACACTGTTGGTCCCTGCATGGAGATACAACCCCCTCAGCTCTTTCAGTCCCTTCTTCAACTCCTCCATCTGGGAACCTGCTTTCAGTCCAATAGTTGGCTGGGAGCTTCTGCCTCTGTATTTGTCAGTTTCTGGCAAAGCCTGTCAGGAGACAGCTATATCAGGCTCCTGTCAGCAAGAACTTCCCACCATCAGCAATAGTGTCCAGGCTTGGCAACTGTATATTAGATGGATGTCCATGCGGTGAAGTCTCTAGATGTCCTTTTCTTCAGTCTCTTCTCCTTACTTTGTCTCCATACCCTGAAGAAGCTCCAACATGTAATAAGGACACATCATCCACTATGTTCATAGCAACCAGAAGATAGAACAACCCAGATATTCTTCAACAGAGGAATGGTTACAGAAATAAGTTTGCACAATGGAATATTATTCAGCTATTGAAAAGAATGACTTCATGAAATTCACAGGCAAATGGATGGCACTTGAAAATATCATCCTGAGTGAGGTAAGCCAGTGACAAAAGAACACACATAGTATGTACTCACTGATAAGTGGATATTGGCCCAAACATTCTGAATACCCAAGATATAATTCACAGACCATATGAAGCTCAAAAGAAGATGACCAAAGTGTGGATGTTTTCAGTTCTCCTTTGAAGGAGGAACAAAATATTCACAGGGGGAATATGAATCCCAGATTTCTTAAATTTAAGATGTATTCTTGGAGATATTTGATGGTGTTATTATTGTTTGCTAGTACGAGTTACTTGATCTAGTAACTAGAGGCTCAGGTGAGGGACCTAGGAAACCAATTCCATTATTAGAACAAGGCATGCAAATAATAAACTCAGGAAAATAGAATCCCAGGTTGCCTAACCACTATCTATGTTTGCCTGTTTCAAATGGAATGAGTATCTCTACTTTTTCATATTCATAATATACTACAAGAACCTTAAGGAAACATTTTGGCATGAGTGGCAGTTGTATGCCCAGCACAGTTAATTTATGAGTAAACATTAAAATTGAAAATATGCATGCATCACCTTGGTAGAAACAGAACTTGAATAAAATAATTTTTAAATGAATTAGAGTCATTCATGACCTGCAGATACTGAAGCTAGATTCTTTCTAGATCTCACATTTAGAAAGACTTTCATTTGATTCTACTTTGATTTCCTCATTCTACCTCCAATCAGACAATTTTTTACATCCATACTTTGCTTTAATTAACAAATTATCCCTATTTTCCTACTGATTCTCAGTCAACTGATGCAGTTGACTTTTATTGTTAATAATCTGTTTCTCTAAATTACTTAGTATCTAAGTTAGATTCTCTAAGAAAAGTTTCAAATAGAACATTAGTCAAGCAAAATAAAACTTTACCATCTCTGAAGTCTGTTTATCCACAGTTGTTAACACAGATCTACCATGATCACAAAACTGGCTTCTTTTATTATTATTTATTCCATCCTCATACCTGATGTATACCTCAAAGTCTAAATCCAGAAATAAAGCAAAATCACATTGTCCACAGTCCAGATAATGGGAAGTAGATTGGAGAGTTGAAAATCACATGTTCATTCCATGTCAACCCAGCCTAGGAGCTTCTCAAGGTACCTACCACTGCTTACATTCTCCTACCTTCTACCTCCTGCATAATCACTGAAACCACAGATTATAATCTGTCTTCCAAGGGGAAAGGAGAATGTGATTATTAGGCAGCTGTCAGCCAATCTTCAGAGACACCTCCCAAGCTCTTTTCATTGCTTACGTCTTACTTGCCAAATTAATATGATCTCTACATGCTTTATTTGTCCTTAAAATCGGGAAAAAAAGTAATGTTTTGCCTCTGAGATGTGTTATATGGATTCACTAAGCTATAATATGTATACTACTTGAAAGAGTATATGGAACATTGATATGTAATAGTAAGCTACTATTTTCTTTTTATATTTTGATAATAGAATTAGATCAGCCTCTAGCACCCTCCAAGCTAACCACCTTCTTAAATAATAAGAAAAATTAAAATACAAAACAAATGTTACATTGTTCTATACTTTTTGAAAATATACAAACTATACTGTGTGCAGAGATACAAAAAATGTTAGTTCATATTTTCTTTTATTGTTGCTAGTTTTATTAATCTATTTAATTGGAAATGATTTTATATTTATTATCTAGTTGAATTATCCCAAGTCATTAAAACATACTGGGCAAAGGCATTGTCTTTACAAATCAGCTAAGTGAGGAAAAACAAAACAAAACAAAACAAAACAAAAAACTCTTAACACCCTGTTCTTACCCATAATGCATCTATTCCACCATCTTAGCCTTCTGCTGATGGTTCCACGTGGATTATCACTCCTACATTCATGAGCTCCTGTGGTGTGCATCTTCTTTAATGCTTGGCTAACTACTTAAGAAAAGGCCTTTCCTTTAAGAAAAAAAAATCCTACTCTATCAAGTTCCTTTTGGTACTGTTAATACACTTATTAGTATTCTATAGATTATTTGTATCTTATATATAAAAATAATTTATACATATACATACAATCTGTATTTTTTAGATTGTTCTATAAAATTTCTATGGCATAATCCTAGAAGATACATTTTATTATTTTCTCTTACTTTAGCAAAACAAAGGAAAATACTACACGACCCTGTTGTCCTTGTAGAATCTCTGAACAAGTGAGTACCAGACGCATTGCTCTAAGAAATGAGGAAGACACTAAGTCCTACAGAATCAGAGAAGCTGGAAGCTGTGGTGTGAAGTTCAATCTACAGGAAGCAATAGGTAACAAGGCAAAGTGGCCAGAGGGGGACTCTGAAGTGAGTTTTGCAAGCCAGCTCTAGAAGTCCAAGTAATCAAGTAACCAGGCAACAGGCTGGAAATTAAGGGAAAGGGAACACCCCAGGGAATGCCATGTCTTTTCTGCTTGTTTTATGATCGATGTTTGTTTGTTTGTTTGTTTGTTTTTAATTTATTTTTGTTTGTCTTGGTTTGTTCTATTGGGTTGTTTTTAAATTTAAGGAGCCAGTTAAGGCTTAAAGTAATGAGGCTTCTCAGACAGCAACTATTTTAATTCATTCCACAGACAAGCGGTAGTGGTTTCTTATGATATGTTCCTCAGGAAAGATCTTGAGGCGATAATTGTAGGAGATATTTATTTAGGGAAGTGCAGAGAACGTCAGAAATGATGCAAATAAGATAGAGCAGAAGTGGGAAAAACTGAAGAAAAAATAGGCTTTTGGTTGGAGACTAGCCTCTCCCCAACTCCAGGAAGAAACCTCAGGACTCTAAGTCATCACAATTAAATATTGCACATAATATTATCAGGCTGTGGCTAAGGCTGACCACTGGAGGGAGGGAAGAATGGGATGCATGTCAGGGAGTAGGATTTGGTTAAGGTGCTACCTGTAGTAGGGGCCATTTGTGAGTTTTTGCACCATTGAGAACACCTGCGCTCATAATACAACTTATTGAAACATGGCCAAGTGCTATTTTAGGAAGCACATTCATAAGGTGATTGCTTTATCTGGCAATAAGAAAATGCATTAACCAAGATCCATTTTCAAACCACTTAATAAAAATTGAAGCAGGAAAGTCTCAAAGTTTTCAGAGCCACTTAGGAGGGGAAAAGCCCAGCTCAGGATCTCCTATGATAATATTTCAGAGAAGTAATCAGGACTTTAGTTGCTTTCTACTCATTATATTTTATTGTTACTATTTGACAGCTCTAGTATCCCTGAAATAAAACTCTAATCTCTCCTCAGTTTGGTTCACATGTGAATATATAATTATTCACAATTCCACCAAGAAACTTGTCCTAAGCCATTGGAACCAATGTTAAACATTATTCAAGGTAAGGCCATTAAATTTTATTGCATACAGGCAGTAATTTTTTTTTTCCTCCATTGAAATACATAATCATTTTTTACCACTGTAATTCACATGGGACAAAGCAAAGGCACATATATAAGAGACACAATTAGCAACGATCTGCAAATTAGCTATTTCATCACCCACCATTTGTTTCAGGAATACATTCAAACTCTTTTTTTTTTTTTTTTTTTGGTGTGGAGCATATTTTCCATTTACTGAGATTTTAAAGCTAAGGTGAGAAATGAGCTATCCTCTTCATTTAGTAATATAACTGATCATAAGATTAAAGAAAAAGCATTTTCTAGATCAAGATTTGAGCTATGAAAGCGGTTTTCTTAATATTCTACTATTCATATGTAAAAGATCTACAAGGTAAAAAAATTAGACTTTTTTTTTTTTGTACAGTATCTCATCATTCAGGGAAGCTCCTTGTCTTTAGTAAACATTCTGTAAATGTAAACATTCATGCAGTGAAATAGAAATGTGTCTACAGATGGTTCCTGCATGTTCTATCTTTTTTTCCCCCAACTTTTATTAGATAATTTCTTCATTTACATTTCAAGTGTTATCCAGAAAGTTCCCTATACCCTCCCCCCTCCCGGGCCTGCTCCCCTACCTACCCGCTCCCCTACCCACCCGCTCTCACATCTTGGCCCTGGCGTTCCCCTGTACTGGGGCATATAAAGTCTGCATGACCAAGGGGCCTCTCTTCCCAATGATGGCCATCTAGGCCATCCTCTTCTATATATGCAGCTAGAGACATGAGCTCAGGGGGTACTAGTTAGTTCATGTTATTCTTCCACCTATAGGGTTGAAGACCCCTTCAGCTCCTTGGTTACTTTCTCTAGCTCCTTCCTTGGGAACCCTGTGTTCCATCTAATAGCTGACTGTGAGCTTCCACCTCCATGTTTGCCAGGCATTGGTATAGTCTCCCACGAGACAGCTATATCAGGGCCCTTTCAGCACTATCTTGCTGGCATATGCTATAATGTCTATGATTGGTGGCTGATTGTGGGATGGATCCCTTTCATGTGAGTATATTGCTTATACAGTAAGAGTCAGATAACATGGCATTGACAAGAATCTATTACCTGGCAAAGTAAAATCTATAGGAAGTCCAGTAGACTTGGCAATATTTCTGAGGACTAGAATTATGCTATGATTTCAGATCGTTCCTTTTCTTAGAGATGACTACATTAATGGAATCTACATTGATGCTAATGTATATTTCTCCCTTTATGTTTCCATAAGCCACAATAGGTTGGGTGAAGTTAAATTTGTCTTCCAATGTTTGTAGCCTCCCAAGCACTATACTTGCATTGCATGGTAAAAGAGAAATAGTTTCATATTAACAGATGGTTCCTTTCCTCACAGTGTGTGTGTATTAAGTTCTCTCTCTGCTATGACTACATACTGACAAGAAACAATTTCAAAGACTAAAGGTATATTTTGGATCACAGTTTGAAAATATATAGTCCATTGTGTTGGGAAGGCATGTTGGAGGAATGGGGGTACCAAGGAAAAAGTGGAATCTACTGAATACATACTATACCATTTCATTTCATTTTATTTCATGTGTTTGAAGACACATGATTTCATTCTATTGTCTATATCTATACAATTGCAAGATTCTTTCTTCCCTTTCATTAGAATAGATGTTCAATAGTTTGAAATTATTTGCCAATCACTTAAGCTTCCTTTTAATCATTCCTGGAATGTAACTAAAGAAGTAATATCAATAGCAATTAAGATACTATTTCTTTTTTCTGATGAACAGTTATTCAATCAAAATTTGTTTTAAATAAGTTATATGTTTCTTCCAAAAGAAAAATAATGAGATATGAACTTTTAAAATTTTCTTTCATCCAAGATTCAAGTCCTGTTTAATTATTCAACATATAATACAACTAAAGAAAAGAAAAAAAAATTAACAATGATAACTTTGTTCACTTACAAGTTCTAGTGATCAATTATGAATAATACAGATATTCTGTCATAATCTCAGAATTAATGTGACTTTAAAGTCAAAAGTTCTTTGAGTCTTCTTTTGCTTTTCTTATATCTGAAAAAAAAATAATTCATTTACTTTAAGAGGGCAGAAGTAATGGGTCCAGTAGTAAGGGAATTGAGGGAGGTGGTTCTGCCGCTTTCATCGAGAATCTGTTTACTGATGCTGAAGGGCCTTACCCCCAATTGGTTTTTGATCTATTAATAAGGATGCCAGTGGCTAGTGGCGTGCAGAAAGAAAGAAAGAGGCAAGACTTTCAAATTCTCATAGGCTAGGTGAGAGTGTGAGAACTGAGATAATTTGGCGATAGAGATGGAAGAGACGCAGCAGGGTAGATCTTCTAACATGTAGGCTGAAAGAGAAAGCGAGTCTTGAGCTTCTAGAAGCTGAGGGAAAATTTAGAAGCGTTGAACTAGAAGTAAAGGTAACTGAGCCACCAATCTGAGGGCAGATTTAGAGCTGCTGCGCTAGGAGTAAAGGTAACCAAAGCTGAGGGAAGAGTTAGAGGTATTGAGCAAGGAATCAAGATAAGGGCACACTAGTTGCAGAAGGCTTAGAAGAGCCAAGCCACGGAGCCAATAAGCCAGTTTTACAATTAGCTAATGTGTGTGTGTGTGTGTGTGTGTGTGTGTGTGTGTGTGTGTGTGTGTGTGTGTTTTACTTATGGATTTGAGATAGCTTCTGGGCAGGTTCATGCATGTAACATGCAGGGAACTTAAAGTAGTGTAGACAAAACCATACACTACAGGGAATTAATATAATCTCACTATAATTCAATCCAATTAAAAGTCTTATCTACTATGTCTATTACTGTATCCCAATTATTTAGACAAACATGAAAAGAACAATAGTATTTTAAATTTGAAACAACTAAAATGCTATCAGTCCATGTGACAGTCTTAATAATCCTCAAATTCAGCACATTCAGTAGTTGGTCTTTGCTGTCAACTTGTTTAGATCTAGAGCTAACTAAAAGGCAAGTTTTGACATACCTGGAAGGATTTTCTTGATAGGGTTACTTAGAGTGGGTAGACACACCCCAAAAGAATATAGCGTCCTTTGCCTGCAGCCCAGTTGAAAGGGGATGGAAAATTGAAACACTGATTTTTTTTTTTTTAATTTTTATTTTACTTGCTTTCATTATCTTTTGCAAGCTCATCTACCTGTGACACTGCCACCATCCAGGGAATGCAGAATACAGTGTCTTGAGAATTTCTGTGCAGATGGAAGAGCAGTGGTTCTCCAGGGATGGCCCAGGCCCTAAGCACAACATTAAGACAGCCAAGACACTCAGTCTTGTAGGCTAAACAATGTCCAGGCTCTCAAGGGTCTCCAGTATTGGATGACCATTGTTTGACTACTTAGAATTTATAGTGTAAAGCTATGTCAATAAATCCTCTGTTTTTAAATATTTTTATTCGATATTTTCTTAATTTACATTTCAAATGCTATCCCGAAAGTTCCCACCCCCCCTCCCCTGTTCCCCTGCCCACCCACTCCCACTTCTTGGCCCTGGAATTCCCCTGTATTGGGGTATAAATCCTCTTTTAATACATATTTAGAACCTAGGAAAAAGAAGCTATACATGCCATGGTTTTCTTATGAAGCATTATATTATCTTACGCCTTGATATTTCTTTATAATAATTATGTATTTGGATAGTTATAACTATATGTAATTTTGAAAACATTTAATAGTTTATTTATTTGTGAAATAACAATAACATTTCCTTGTATTTGTAATTCTTAGAAGAATATGGCCAATTCAAATTTTCACAACTGTTATCTCTATTACATTTCGTAGTGTTTTCATTTGCAACCTTTATAGAATCTATAACAACCATATGTAAGTGATTCAGTGACTTGGAGGGAGAGGTCAGAGTGTCTGGTGAGACTGAGGCAACCTAGGCTACACAAGAAAAACATGTTTCCAAAATACCAAAGAAGAAAAATAAAACATTAAAACTTTGGAGGCACTAATAATTTTCTTACCACAGGTAAAAAATAAAAGTAAAATCACTTAATGAAAACCTCTTAGATTAATTTTGCAATGGACTTCTCAGATCGAGTTTTTGAGGAACCCAACTAACTTGAAGAAACATTATCTATCTATCTATCTATCTATCCATCTATCTATCTATCTATCTATCTATCTATCTATCTATCTATCTATCTGTGTGTGTATATACATATGTATGTGTATATATATATATATATATATATATATATATATATAGAGAGAGAGAGAGAGAGAATATGTAGTATATAACAATGAACACATAGCATTCCTTGTGTTATAAATTATATTTTAGAGAAATATGTTTAGAAAGAATAAATTATATAAGATCTTCAACACCAGTAGGAAAACTGACATAAATACATATCAAAATATTTGTAAATCCAGACAAGATCGTAAAATTGTTAAAAGACAAGGTTTCAGTTACTTGTATGCAAAATTGAATGTATATCTATTCTACATATATAATATTATGATATAGAAAATATTATATTTTACATATAGGCCAAAGAATATAGTTAAATATTCCCTTTAGTTTCTTTACTGTTAAGAATGGATATCAGCTTACTAGAAACAAAAATACAAATGAAAATCTGATTTATTTGAAAGATATTGCTAATTCAGTATATCGAAGTCAATATTTTCATAAACTTCATTGAGATAAGAAAAACACTAACACTTTTCTTTGTTCATACTGCATATATAACTTAGATGTGCTAATACATCAGGTTATAATATAAAAGGAAAAGTTAATTTTCTGAATTTTTCTTAAGTAGAAGTGACAAGTTAGAAACACAGAACAGGTTATAAGTTCACACACTCCAAATTTAGCAAACTGTCCCGAGGCTTGCTTTAAATTTTCATGTCTCTTTAAGTTGGATTTTTTGACGCTCTGTTTGCTTAGTGCAAATGTTGCGTGGACTACTTTGAACAAGTTTCACAATCTGTATTTGTTCTCCAGAGCTACCATGGCAAAGTGACTTTATTCCCTTTCAGTTTGCTATGTATCTAAAGCAGGGTTCAGCAGGACCATGTGTGCCCAGAGAGCTCTAGAGAAGAAAGAATCCTTGCACATCTTACCTGGTGGCCAAGCTGGCCACAATTTTTCTCATGTCCCTCCATTCTCTGCACTCATTGTCACATGGTATTTTTCCAGGGGTACAAATATGTGTTGTATCTAAATAACCACTTTTATCTTTAATAAAGCTAAACCCCCACTAAATTAGAACAGAGCTTAATCCTCCATGTCTACCTTCTTTACATCTAAAAACATCTTATTTTCAAAGAATTCCTGGAAAGACAGGGATAAACCTGAACTTTTGTTACCATAATCTATTCTATTCTGTTGTCTAAAAGAGTCATGTAACTTTTAAATTAAAAAAAATAAATAAAATAAAAACCTTTATGCTGTGCAAAGATTCTCTATGTAATGGAAGTCTTAAAATCCTTCAAGAATAATTCTGTACTTCAAATATCATCTTTTAAACAATGCATCTCTGAGGGCATGGTTTGTGTTTGGACACCATTGGGGCAAATTTTATTCTATGTGTATGCAGACTGAAACTAATTTTGAAATGTAATAAGGAAGTCTGCATAGTAGAATGGCATCCATTACATGGAATTAAAAGTATGTGGGAAAAAAAGGAAAACAATACAGTTGATCAATTGCCCTTTTAAAATGTAAACCTCAGTTGGTATGCAAAGTTACTTGGCACGTGAAAAGCCAAGCATCAGTGAAGTTGAATTATAGTAGACAGAGGCATAGAATATATTTTTATTATTAGAAAAACCTTTATTCTTATTTTTTTAAATGGAAAAATAACTATAATATAACATGAGATTGAAAGGACTGAGAGAAAAATGTGAGCATAATTATGTATATGCATGAATTTTACCATATGCTAACAAGAAATAAGGTACAAGTGAGGGAAAGGGATAGTTGCTGTATAGACCACATTTGCTTCATCTTTAGATATGAGAGTACACCAATAATCACAGTTGCCAGGGTCAGGATGGTATTCTATAGGACACGCCCTACTGTGCTATGAGCTCTAAGAAGTCGAGCTGCCTGCAACAGCTCTATGCAACTTGTTATTCCAATAACATCACGCTGAGCAATTTCATTAGGTGATTGAAAGAAAAAAGGAAATGAGTGAATTTGGAGGATAGTATTTTCAATGGCAAGATTTTTGAAGATGCCTTGAAAAGGAAGAAGGCAGTCCCTCCTTATAAAAGCAGCGAAGGGAAATGATAAGTAGGTTAGCCAATATGGTAGCTGGTGGTTGAACATATTGACATCTATTTTCACTATAAAATAAAATGTATGACTATATATAGTGAAAGATGGGTTGTTGGAAAGGGATTATAAGGTTTGGAATACTTAGAGCTGGAAGGGAGAATTCACAAGGGGAAAGTTGTAGATTGGCCAGGAGTACTGGAAAATTCTGGCTATGTTCTCTGATAATATAGTATGCATGAAAGTTTAAATGGCAATGGTATTTTGCTAAAATAATTCATGATTAAAAAGTTACTATTTCAGTGATTTGTACAGTGTTGATATTTGTAAGAAAAATAGTTTAGATATGAGTATTACTTCAGAAAAGTGACCAGATTCATTCTAATCCATCATTATTGGTCAATCTACAGCCAACTTGCCTTCATTCAAATAATTATATTTCAAATAATCATCTTTCTGAATATTTTTCTCTCAAGTCAGTAAACCTCAAAGAAATACATAACTCTGGCAGAAATGATTACAAATATGACCATATTGCTGCATTGCAGTAGCAGCTATAAATTCAAGAAGTTGATATATTCTTAGTTGGCTTAAATCAAGTTCAATTTCCAGAGCATGAACCCATGAGTTGAGACTGTTAGCCACATATTTTAATTGTGTTATTTTAATTCTTTGTTTTTTCTTTGAGTCTGCATGTGATGAATCCATATGGAGATAAGGTGCTTGAAGATATAATAACCATTGACAAATGTTCAGTGTTCTGTTGCTCTTAGCATTCATTCCCTCTAGGTTACCACTCTGCTTTTCTGAGCAGAGTACACTGGAAATAGTGCATCTCTCTCCACAACGATTCCCATTGCAGCATGACTGACTGGTTCTTGGCAACACTAGAGACAACGTGTGATGAAATATTTATGACGGTTAGCAGCCTATTTGAACAAGTTCACACAAATCTATAAATTGATTTTATTAATGAAGACATATTTTCTTCTGAAGTTGTGTATAAAGGACATGTTAAAATTGCCAAGTATTTGTTCAGTTGATAAATTTTATTATTATTTATAAAAGAAATGCTTTTTTTTCAAGCATTTATATGGGCATTTATATCTTCTATGTATCATTGCTTGAATAGCATGTATTATATGTCTTTTTATACATGATAACAAGGTGAAGTCCTTTATGAAACACTAAGATCCTATATAGAAGATTGCCTCATCTACATTGTTTCAGCCATCACTGGGAAGAGAGGCCCCTAGGTCTTGCAAACTTTATATGACCCAGAACAGAGGAACGCCAGGGCCAAGAAGTGGGAGTGGGTGACTAGAGGAGCAGGGTGCGGGGAGGGTATAGGGAACTTTCGGGATAGCATTGCAAATGTAAATAAAGAAAGTATCTAATAAAATAAAATAAATAAAAATGAGTCTGTTCAGACATTCTCAGGCAATAAGTGAATAGATGTCTGTTGAATGAGACAATTACTCATTGCTATAAGTTAGACACTGATTCGGAGAGGAGGATGAGAGGTGCGGCAAAGCTTGCTCAACCTCAGAATTAACCTAGGCCCACACAAGAGTAAATAAAAATGGATGAATTGGCAATTTCAATAAAAGGGCCAAGGTACTTGTCAAACAAAACTAAATGAATGTGAACTGGCTTTGTAGGAGAAAAGAATCAGGGCATCTATCACAGACGAAGAGAATCTGGCAGAATATGAAGAATGTCTGAAAAGCAGAACAAGATACATGGTGAAAGGCTAGTAGGTTTATAATCAGTATACATAAGGTAGGAGAAAACACCTGAATAGAGGCATAGCGGTGAAGAATAAGAAAACCATGGCTATAATCACTGGTTATGTTTCATATTGGGAAGATTAGGCTGTATCAACACTCTAATTTCTTCATGCATATGGTAATGGGTTGAGGCTTAAATGTTTCATAAAGTTCAGTTTGTGGAAGTTTTGTTAAACGGCCTGTGGAACAATTGGGAGGAGTCGGTTTGACTCAAAGAGAATCAGAACTTTGAGAGGGGGTGCCTTTTATTAGTAGATTGGGAACCCAGACTCTTCCTGCCTTTCTCTTTGATTCTTGGATACTAGGAAGCAAGGAATCTTGTTTTGTCAAATGCTCCCACAAAGATGCTCTGCCTCACCACATGCTCAGAAAAATGTGTCCAAAATACCATAATAGGAAATTTCTGAAACTATGATGCACAGTAAACCAGTCCTCTATTCATGTTGTTTAATGCATGCAGCTCACTACAGAGATTAGAATGGTATGACAGAAGTGGAGTGGGAAATTTTTAGTATGCAGGGCTACCTTTATAAAGTACTTCACACCCGGAGAACTCTATCTCATGATGCTAGGTGCTCTACCACTGGCTTCAGGGATCTCACCTAAGCACCCCTGGCAATGCCTATTTCATGGCTCCCTCTTCGCTTCGACTGTCTTGCACACATGCTTTGTCATTTGGGGGCTGGCAGAAACATGACTTCAATTTCAGCCTTTATGTCATTAAACCTTTCTTCTATGTTAAATTCTATGTTCAAAGTTGTCCTTTGTATAATATGTTCAAAGTAGTCATTTTAAATCAGGGACTAACTGATATTAATTTCTTTTCATTTATTAGGTCAAGTTTACAAAGAATTTATTTCCATATGAGGTCTCCTGAGATACTAGAGGCTAGGATCTCAGCATATTATTTTGGAGAATATAGGTCATCCCATAACAATGTAAAAAGGCAGAGCGAAGGGAGTGTTGGGGAAAAATACTGAACTAGATCTTGCTAACTATTTGAATTACAAATCAAAGGGAGCAATCCCTTTTGGAAATGGAGAGATCACAAAGTACAGTTGATGAGAAAAGACCCAGGGAAAGAGGTTTCCGAGATGATACAAAGGAATAAGGAAGGAATGAGGAAGGAAGACCAAGATTTACCTAATGTGAGGAGAATGGAGACACCTACGAGGAAGCAGAGGACTTATGAAACACTGCAGCATGGTAATAATTTAAGAATTAATAAAGAACTATAGAGTGGTATTCTGATGGGAAGGACTTGGACTGGGGGCCCTTGTCCATCCTTCCCTATTTGTTCCTGGCCACCAGGAGGTGAACATCTTGTTTCACTTTGTATCTTCGGCCATGTTGTGCTGGTTGAGCAGAAGAGCTCACAGGCAAAGGCTTACCAAGCAGCTATAGGGTGAAACTTTGAGAAGCATGAGTCAAAAATAAATGTTTCCTATTTATGGATTGATTATGTCAGTTATCTCTTATCGGATACTATCTTGGAAAACTGATTATCAGAACTGAGAAAAATTTGCCTTGAGGCCAGCCTGGTCTACAAAGTGAGTTCCAGGGCAGCCAGGGCAATACAGAGAAACCCTGTCTCGAAAAACCAAAAAAAAAAAAAAAAAAAAAAAAAAAAAAAAAAAAGAAAGAAAACCCTGTATTTCTTTTTTCTATTATGAGCTAGAGTAAGCATGGGAGTAAGAGGGAAGGTCTCTTAAAGCTATGGGATCATAGATAGAGAAAGAGATAGGAAAACAAGGCATACATTGTTGTGGGCCAGTGGGCTATACACAGACAGCCTGGTCTCCAGTTGAGTTGAGGTTTGAACCCCAGAGAAACCCAGTGGTAGTAATTCCTTCCTACATGGGACAGAAGGCATCCATCCCTTCGTGTCTCCTGGGTCCCTGGCTCCTGTCTAAGTTACCACCCCCACAGCCCCCACAAGAGAAGAATGTGGCTAGTAGTCACTTAGACAATGTCCTAAGCTTCTGACCTTCAGGCTAGACTCCTCCCAGATACCTAGCAACAGCAAGATAATATAAGCCCACTATAAGAGGGGTTGCTTTGCCCCTCCTTGCTCTCTTAAGCTTGCTTTTACTCTCCCTCTTACTCTCTCCCCCTTTTATCTCTCCTCATTCTTGCTCTCTAACCTCTTACTCTCTAGCCTTTCCTCTTTCTCTCTCTTTCCCCCTTCCGTCCTCTTGGCCATGCCCACCCCCCCCTCTCTCTCTCTTTTTCCACCTTCTCTCCTTTCTTCCTGCCTTTCTACAATAAACCTCTAAAACCATAGACTGTCTCTGTTCATCAAGGCCCACTGTGCTTGGACAATTGGATAAGCTTTCTCTGATGGGAGATTAGACATGGCTAATCTAAATAGCCATGCCTAGTCTCCCATCAGAAGGCTTCCTGTGCTCCAGCCATGGACCAGACTAAGGACTCTCACCTATTTGGAAACCTTTCTCCTTCTGACCTCCCTCCTATATCTCTGGGGCTGAGAGTATGGCCCCATGGCCCCTGGTATGGGGGCTGCACCTTTTCCACCCCCATCGAGTGGGGTCCAGTGGCTTCACACAGCCAGATGTCCACCAGGGGCTGAGTGGAAAGAGTCCTGAAGTCCTCCAGCATCTGCCTGCCCAGAGCACAGGAACTCTGGCAGGACGTGGACTCTCTCCCTCCCCACTCTTTCCCCTACAACCCCATGCCCAACACATTGTATTTGTTCTGGAATTCATACTGTTGCTGTTAGACTTCTAAACTAATGTTTATAAAGTAAACATAGAGTGGAAACTCACTTATGTGAGTTTACAGTTATTTTTAACAAACTATAAATGCTATTTCAGAAATGTCAAAAATCATGCTATTGATATTCCCTCCACTGATTTCTCATGTAGTCTAGATTGGCCTTAAACTCCACACAGAGCTGAGGCTGACCTTGAATATCTAATTCTCCTGCTTCCACCTCCAAATTTCTGAAATTATAGGAGTATATATAATAAAGCAAGCTGGCATTTTACAATATCTAATACAAGTGAATGTAATAAGAATGACTTTAAAAGAAACACACTTTGGTCTTCCTTCTTCTTGAGCTTCATGTGGTCTGTGAGTTGTATCTTGGTTATTTGTGGCTTTGGGGATAATATCCACTTATCAGTGAGTGCATACCATGTCTGTTCTTTTGTGATTGGGTTAACTCACTCAGGATGATATTTTCTAGTTCTATGCATTCTAAGAATTTCATTAATTCATCATTTTTAATAGCTGAGTAGTACACCATTATGTAAATACACTACATTTTCTGTATCCATTACTCTGTTGAAGGACATCAGGGTGCTTTCCAGATCCTGGCTATTATAAATAAGGCTTCTATGAACATAGTGGAACATGTGTACTTATTACATGTTGGAGCATCTTCTGGGTATATGCCCAGGACCTTCTTAGAAGGAGAACAAAATACTCACAGGAGCAAATATGAAGATAAAGTGTAGAGCAGAGACTGAAGGAAAGGCCTTCCAGAGACTGTTGCACCTGGGGATTCATCCCATATACATTACCAAACCCTGACACTATTGTGGATGCCCAGAAGTGCATGCTGAAAGGAGTGTGATATGGCTGTCTCCTGAGAGGCCCTGTAAATAGAGAGACAGGTGCTCACAGCCAACCATTGGACCAAGCACAGGGTCCCCAATAGAGGAGTTAGAGGAAGGACTGAAGGAGTTTAACAGGTTTGTAACCCCACAGGGAGAACAACAATATCAACCAACCAGTCTCCTAAGAGCTCCCTGGAACTAAACCATGAACAAAGGAGTACACATGGCTCCAGCTGCATATGTAGCAGACGATGGTCTTGTCATGCATCAATGGGAGGAGGCTTCCTTGGTCCTATGAAGGCTCTAAAGATGCCACAGTGTAGGGAAATCTAGGGCAGGGAGGTTGGAGTGAGTGGGTAGTTGTAGGAACACCATCATAGAAGCCAGGGGAGGGAGGATGGGATATGGAGGGGGTTTTTTTGTTTGTTTGTTTGTTTTGTTTTGTTTTTTTGTTGTTGTTTTTTTTTGGGGGGGTACCGGAAAATAGGATAACATTTAAAATGTAAATAAAGAAAATATCCAATAAAAAATGGAAACAAAGGAAAAGAAATACTCTGCAGTTACTTTAACCCATATCATTATCATTCCTAGTAACAATCATTTATATAATTGTTTTATTTGATCTCAATAATATAGTTGATCTCTCCACATTTATGTTTCCAAAGAGAATCATATAAAAGACTAACAACAAATGTGGAATTTTTATATATAATTATACTATCTAAATGAGGCATGTTATACATATTTTAATTTTAGTTGAAGAATTAAAGATTTAATTTAGATTATTTTAAAATTAACACATATTTTTTAATATCAATATTATTGAATAACTATGTATGTATATATATATATATATATATATATATATATATATATATATATACATAACATGAGCATATATACATATATAAAACAATGAAAAAAGAAGTCATAATTTTGAAGGACAGAAAGGTGCATGTGGGTGGCTTATTAAAGAGAAAAGTGAGGGAAAACATTGTAACTATAATCTCAAGATAAAATAATAAAAAAAAATAAAATTTATAAAATCTCAAGAATATTTTATATATAATAACCCCTCTTAAATGGAACTTATTTTCAAAATACTATAAAACTTTGCAAAAATAATATATTCTTAATAATAAAAGTAGAAAATAATAATTCTGCTTCTAATACAAATATCAGCAAACAAAATTCTGGTAAGTATATTATCTTCATAAATTTAAGATTTTAACACTTTTAAAGTAAATGATGTTAACTTATATTTTCATATATTATAGATATTTTTGCTAGAAATCAACTTAATATTTACCAATAGAAATATAGCAAATATACTTTTAAAAATCTAAGATAAACTATGGCAATTCACTGTTTGATAATGAGAACTCTTTTAAGTTCAGGGCTGGCCCTAGGGAACACATGGAAATGTCACTGGGAGCCATTATTAGAACCATTCTTGTTTTGTTATAACCTGTTTGTTTTACTCTATGTGCTTGTATAAGGGTATGTAAAATGAATCTTAATAAATGTAAACATTATAAAAGAAACAGGAAATATTAAAGATAAATCACATTCTGTTGGCAGTTATACTTACAAAAACTTAGAATATATTAGAGGTTTTGGGCTTAACAATATATCATTTAACCTTGAGAAATTGCTATATAAATATATGCTTGCCAATATATAGGCTTCCTAATACTTTAAAGAAATATAAATCTTGTTAGAATCAGAAAGCTCTATGTTTAACCATATTATCAAAAGATTAAATTATATCTTTAAACAAAATCTAAAAACCACCTAGGTTAGTGTTTAGCAGTAAAAAAACAATAGCTTGCCATCAAAGAGTTTTTATGCATGTATTCAAAGGATTGTTAAAGTGGTGCTTCTCAAATATTCATGTGCTGGAAAATCACCTGGGAATGTGTTAACACAGAGACCTGGAGAGCAGCCTGAGATGCTAAATGTCTACCAGCCTTGAAAATAAAGCTGCATCTCCTGGTTTTAAAAGATTTTTTTTTCTCCTTAGATAAGTTTCTGGAAAATGTTGGTTTCTTTGGTTATTCAAGATAAAAATGTTATTTAAAAAATCAAACCATGTGAATGACATTATCAAAAACTCTCTCAAGCTAAATCTGATACATGAAAGGAAACATTAAATATGACATGTTATTAAGTATTAGAAAATTTGTTAAGTCATCATCAAAAGGAAGAATGTGTATATTATAGAAAGAGACACACAGTTCTGTCTGTTTCAAAAATGAGTACAGAATCATAGTTGATCCCAAAGTACTACCGATATAATCATTTATGTTTGTGTACTTGAGTTAGTGATAATGAGAGAGAGGCAACGTTTTGCCAGCATTAAACTGGAGCCCTTACAGGCCTCTTCTATACGTATCCCCTAACTTCACTTCAAGAAAGACAAAGGCTTATCCTATGAAGTCAGATTCATGTTTCTTATTTAGTGGATAAACTGCTGAACACCTGAAAACCAAACTTGGAAGAAGATGCTAAAGTTGGTTAAAAAAATCTCTCTTTTTTTTTTCTAGGATACAGTGCAGCTTCGTGTTCCCTGCTGAGGTGGACAGAAATTCCTCCTGTACAAGTGCAGGCTATCAATGCTTCAAATAGATGTATTTTATAGGAGATATAACAGGTCTTCCCCTTCCCCCAAATTTAACTTTGCTCAACATAGGCAGGCAATGGATCATGAAGCTGCAGGATCATGCCATTAAATTGGTTCAAGCTCAGATTGCTTTCCGAAGCTATCAAGATCTGGGGTCAGTGATTTGTTTACCTCCAGAGAGAAGGAAATGACTGAATGAAAGATAAGTTTTTAAAAAGGCAAAAATCAATATTGATTGATGAAAAATTACTTACAAGACATTTTTGGAGGGGGTGTCGAATTGGGATAAGCAAACATAAATGTTTCAAATACTGTATCAAGCCTGTATAAATTTTTTACAATGCAAAGAAACCTGACTGTATACACTTCTTATTCAGTTACAAGGTTAAGAAACTACAAAAAAAAAAAAAAGGATTTTAAAATAGAAGAATATACACTTCAAAGGTATTCCCAAGATTTGGGACATACTAACATGCATAGACACATACCTAATAAATACACAAATATATATATATATTTTTTTTCCTCAGAATACTGAAATGTTATGTAGTGTAGTGCCAAGATTATTTTATTACTTGTTTCTAATTCATAGCTATGTGTAAATAATCTCCAAAACTTCAGGTTTTTTTCTGAAAGGTATCATTATTACTATATTGGACTTGTGTACATATATTATTATATTGGAATATATATATATATATATATATATATATATATATATATATATATATATATATGCCATTATATAAGTAGGAAGACTAATATATTAATTTTCTTATAGCAACTACTTAATTTCTCTGTGTGAAGATTTTGCTGTAGTTTTGTTTTTAAGCCTCACTGAGCTTACTTTCTCATGAAAGATTAGAAAGTTTACAAAATAGAATAAAACCTGAAGCCTATCAATTTTTTTTTTACTTTGATGTCTTAAATATGTTATTGACAATAAAAAAGGCTGTTAAAAGCTAATATTGTGACATTCTAGATCAGGAAGAAGAAAATGAGATTGTGTATTAATTATCTGCATACCAATTAATTCAAATCAATGAAAATGCCAAGATGATTGAAGTATTTGAACTGATGATTGAGGGACGTGAGGGGAATGAAGAGTAAGCCACCAAGCCTGCGAATCAGGAAGCAGAGTAACCCAGCTTGAGAAACCTGAGGACAAACAGAATTGCTTCTTTAGGAAATTATCAAGGGCTGAGCAACTGTATGCAAGACAAAAGGTGCTTGCTGTGCCACCATTAGAACCTCAGTTCATGTCCCACAAATCATGGTCCCAATATACAATATATGTGTCTATAATATCAGACTTCCCATAGGGGAGGCCAAGCCAGGGAGATCCCTGAATGCTCATGGCTGCTGTGTCTAACATATACAGCAGAAAAAAACTAACAAACTCTACTCAAACAAGCTTAAGAAGTATCAAATCTTTATGTATTAATCTACATGTCTCTCTATCTAGGTAACAAATGTTACCTATGTGTTATATACATATATAACAATTATATACAGATCTATAACAATATGAATATATATATATATATATATATATATATATATATATATATATATATCCTTACCTATCTCTATAGATTTATCTTCATTAAATTCTCCAGAAAATTTTCCTAGCAAGATATTCAAGAATAGTGTTATATTATTTGCAGATTTTATTAGGTAGTAAAATGCTAGATACCGACTAATTTATGGTTGGCTCTGAATAGAGAAATTACCAAACTGTACACAGTGCAGTTTCACTAGGGAGGCTAGCTGGTTAGATTATGGAGGAATAAAAGTGAGAATGAACAAGAAATATACTCAATGATTATTTTCAAACACACACATATGTGGACAAATATAAATTTGAGATATAAATGGATAACTCCATTTTATGAAATAGAAAATAATAAGAAATCAACCACATTTAAATTTATTAATTTATCATATATTCTTTCCATTCATCTAATATTAAAAGAATTTTCTTTACTAATTATAAAAGACTCCAAATATGGTGAATTTGCAACTCCTGAAACATCCTTAGGTGAACATCAAATAAGGAACAGTAATTTTAGCCAAAGACACGAATAGTCTGTTTTTCATTCATACTAAAGATATTAGTCTTTAAATTTGGAGATGAAATAGTATATGATGAAATTATGCCTTTCAGGCAACACCATTTAAGATCATTGCTGAACATATCCTATTGTCTGTGCTTCTGGAAATTCGCTTTAGTTATCCTTCACAATTATTACTCTTCTCTTGCTTTTCTGATTATGGTTTCTAAGGTGTTTCTAAGGTGAAGTTTTTCTCAGTCATGTGTGCACTAAATCATTTTTCATTCTGACATGTCTGTTTCCTACACTTCATGTCTTCAATTATTTTTGTTCCCAAAATAGTAGGCTGCATCCCTAAAAGGAAGGATATATTTTTTGTTATAAATTTAGCTTTTATCTCCTATCTGATATTCTTGTAACAAAAACCTTATCTTAGCTAAGCTAAAATTTTATTTAATCTGAAATCAAAATAATCTCTATGAAAAAAAAAAAAACATGACTATGAGTTATTTCACTTTATATTGTGAGTAAAATAGGTTAAGTTGGTAAGTTTTTTGAAAAAAATGACTATTTACTAATTCTTTGAAACTTCCATGAAATTTGATCACATTTATTCTCTGGGCTACACTCTTCTCCAATCTAACCTCAGCTCTATCCAGCTTTATATTCGCTCTTTGCCCTTATTTCAGAAAGGGATTTCATAAGTTGAATTCTAACCTCTGAGGATTAGTTCAAAAGCTAATCCAATGCAACATATTGGAGATTTCTATTACAGAAGTGGTTCCATTTAGAATTTTTGCTTTTATTTTAAAAATAATATTTTTAATGAAATCTAATATCAAACTCATCATCATCATAACATAATCAAAAATCTTAATCTAAGAAAGATATAATTCCTTTTTCTCTTTTAGAATTGACTCTTCTAGTGAAATATAAATCCCCAAATAATCTTTTTTTCTTTTTCTTGTTATTCACTAATTTAGATACAAGTTCCTTGAGAAAAGATGATGAATGTAATTCAGATTTAGTTTGCCACTATCATCTGTACATTTATAGAAATGATTTTGAAAAGTTTGTAAACCAAGAGAATCACAAGTGTATGGTTCAGAGAATCAAAAATGTATGGTTTCCCTGAAAAATTAAAATCACCTTTTCTACTTTTGAATTAGAGGCTTAATTTATAATATCATATTCACTTAAAGTAATGTTATGTACTAGAAAACAATATTAAAATGAACATGATGAGCTTATAATTTACATGTATTATCTACTTCAATGTTTCTGAGATCATCCAGGTGATGCAACGAGTACATACTTTGATAAACTATTGTTGATATGTTGTAAAGGGGCTGGAGAGATACCTCAGCAGCTAAGAGCAGACATTGCTCTTGCAAAGAGCCTCCGTAAGGTGATCATTACTTATAGGAGTTCATGCACTGTTTTGTCTTCTTGTGGCTCCAGGAACACACATTATATGCTTACACACACATAAGAAGACACTTATAAACATAAATATTAATTTTTATGTATTTTAAAAGACTACATTTAATTAACATGAAGATAAAAATAAATCTACTTTAATGTTCATATACAACTGAACTTTCAAAGATGTGTACTTATTTCAATTTTATGTTCATGATATTGATATTTAAAAAATAAAATATTTTGTATGTAGACTTTTTATTAGCTACTATTTATCTTCTTTCACAGCTGTAAGGCTTCTTACATTAAAAAAAAAATCATGGAATTGCTCACTCTCTGCTCAGTCTCAGCATCTGGTGGAGGTTCTGAGCTAAAGTTAATTATTAAAGGGATTATTGTGACAAGTTATCTTGCATATTAATGGCGATAGTTGTTATATCCCAAAATTTGCATTAAACAAAGGTCTCCAGAGATGAAAAATAATTCATGTCCTTTTCATGTGTATTGAGAATATAATGCTCTGAGGCTGAGTCTGGACTGTTCTTACAAATTAAAACATGTTAAACAGGGTTGACTAACATTAATGATGTGCCTACTATATACAATTAAAAATATTATTGCTTTGTGTATTACTATATCCTAGGAGTATGAGAAAGGTGAGACAGAGTAGCTCAAGTGAGTTTTCTAAAATGGAAAAAGCTTGTCAGTGCTAGACAAGGAGAAGTCCAAGATCCATGTTATGATTAGCTCTCAAGCAGAGAAGAAAGGAGCTTAAAGAAGCACTTGCTGACAGGAGCCTGGTATAGATGTCTTCTGAGAGGCTCTGCCAGAGCCTGACTAGAACAGATGTAGATGTCACAGCCAAACATTAGACTGAGCACTGGGAGACTAATGGAGAAGTTAGGGCAAGGACTGAAGGAGCTGAAGGGATTTGCATCCCCACAGGAAGAACAATATCAACCAACTAGACCTCCCCCGCCCCCCAGAGCTCCCATGGAATAAACTACCAATCAAAGAGTACACACATGGGGAACCCATGGCTCCAGCTGCATATATAGCAGAGGACTTCCTTATTTGGCATCATTGGGAGGGGAGCCCCTTGGTCCTGTGGAGGCTTGACAGGCCATCTGACTGTGACACAAATGGACAAACACACACACAAAGCATTGGATGTTTGTTGCAGGATTTTCTCTGTTCAATCACATTAGGGCAGAAGCAGGCCTATGATTGGACAGGAAAAGGGAGGCAGAGCTAGGAATTGAGACAAAGAGAGAGGTCTCAGAGGAGAAGAACCAAAATGGAGACAGAAGTGGTGTTTTCTAAAGGTTAGAATAATTGGGTTAAAGTTTTATCATTATCAATTGGCACTGAAATTATTGTATTGGCATCTTATAAGATGTGATATTATTAATACATAAATCTAATTGGTTAACTATAAGTGTAAGAGTCTTAATTCTACCAGGTAATTAGGTATTGAGATGGCTAACCAGGGGGTGTGTGGGACAATGTGTGGAAGTGAGAGGAACACGGGTCTCTTGTCCTAGAGATGGCCCTAAGGGAGCCCTGTGACCTCGCGGGGGCCAGAGAGTTGGCAGACCTAGAGACTGAGCATGTGAGATCACCTGGCTTGGGGGCTAGCTCCAGAGAGTTGCTGATGGCAGGATGGCAGTTGCAGCGAGGGAACATCGATGGCCCCGCTGAGATTTGGCGGGATCGTTTTTTAGCATTTCCCATAAAAGATGTTAATCAAAAGTAATATACATAAGTGATAGCTATAAAATTGTTTCAGGAATAGAAAGTAAGTGAAGGCAGCTAGAGTGACAGACAGTAAAATAAAGCATTGATTCACCAAGTAAAAAACTACCTATGTGTGGTCTTGAGGCAGCAAAGAATAGTGGTCTGGCTTCAATCAGAGAAGAATTGCCTAAACCTGGAGAGACATGAAGAGACATGAGGCTCCAGGGAGTGACGAAGCATGGTAGGAGGGTGAAGACATCTTCTTGGAGACAGAGGGGAGGTGGAATGGGATGAGGAAATGTTGGAAGGCAGACCAGGAGGAGTTAATGACTGGACTTTAAAAATATAAATGTAATTCATAAAAGTTATAAAAAAGAAAGAAAAGGCAAGGTCTGGCTTTATGCTTTAGTAGTTAATTTGTACTGTAAGAGGTCGTAGAGGCTGCAATCAGGAGACAGTTTTTAGCTCTGCTTAGAAATGAGGGCAGTGGCGTATTTCAGCAATCACTGGGCACCAGTAATGATTGGCCACTTCAAGAGCTCTCCTTTGCAAATAAAAACAGTTGAAGATGTACGCCTGACTCAGAAGTATGTGGCGTTAGCTGTACATGTATGTACAGACACAGGAATTTCTCCTCACTCCATGTTACCTGTATTAGTCAGGGAGCAGTTGGAAAGAAGATTGACCCCAAAGCTTAAGCTCTTGTCAAAATGTTAATGCAGATAATGATCTCAGAGCTATGGATAGCAGCCAGGAAAAAAAAAAAAAAAAAGGTTGAAGGCACAGAGATTTGTAAGTGAAAAGCCGTGCGTGTACCATTTTGATGAGAAGACTATTATTGGGATGAAGCTACATAGGGAAATGAATACTTTATAATTCAGCTAAAGAAAGTTACCATGCAACTAGACAATTCTGGTAGCTAACAGGAGCAAGTGGTAGGGCCCCATTGTTCCCTCTTGTCTCTGCAGAACTAGAGTATGGTGGCTTCTTATTCTTGAAGTAGCCTCCAGGAATGTCTATTGCTTCATAGAACTCTCTCTTCTCCAAAGATACATACTGCCTTTTCCTGCCTCTATTCCAGCATCATTCTCTTATCAGCACCTCCTTTAAATGCCTCCAGTACAGCATTATTCTGTTATCAACCCCCCCCCCTTTTTTTTTCTTTTTAACAGTTACAAAAACAAATACAGACTCTTGTAGCACAGCAGTAGAAACTGATAGCTATAAAATATTCTATGCTAACTCTGTTGGATGAAACTTATAACACTTTATCTAAATCCTCAGTCCAAGGGAAAGATAAAGACTCACAAGTATTATCTCCATTTAATAAGTGAGCAAATTCTATTTTAAAAATTATTTATATTAGTGGTCCAGGTTTTATTTAAAGCTGTTTATAACTTATGGTAATTTCATATTAGCAATATTTCAAGGCCACATTTCTACTCCGTTTCATTATTTGCAATAATTGCTAGATGTTATAATAAGTTTTCAATTATACTGATCTATGTGATTTTCCCTATTTTATTCATTTACAAGTATACTACTGAAATGTGAAGAGATAACTTATTTTGTAAAAATACTTGCTATGCAATAATGAAGATCCAAGATCAGATGCATGAATACAAGCAAAACCTAAGCCTTCCTGAATTTCCAGTGCTAGCAAGGCAAAATAAGAGGAATTGGTGAGCTCCCAGTTCAGTGAAAGACTGTATCTCAAAGACCAAAATATAGAGTAATTAATGAAACTACCAAACATTAACATCTTGTCTTATATGTGTATACATATAAACTTATATGTGTATACATGTTTTCAGGTACACACACACACACACATACACAGACACATGCACATGCAGTCACATACCCACACCCACAGCATACAACACATTTAGCTTTCATGCATTGTCTTTGAGACATTTTATATACTTCTGCCTACATGAGAGTCTGTGGCACATAATTGGATGTCTGGAGGATACATTCATATGGTGATATGTAGCCAAGAGGGGAAAATTCTCAATTTATGAGCTATATAGAAATATCACTTCCCCATTGGTTCACAAGAAGTTCACCTTGCAGCTTGCTTATGCACAAGCAAGGAAAGCAAGAGCATTCTCTCTGGAATATCAAGGTTTTCTATTCTGAGAACAGCCAATTTGGTGCAGGTGGGCCCTGAATTCACTATTAACAATTGATTAGAAGGATCTATTTCAGAATGTTTTTCCCCCCAGAGCAGAAAGAAAAGGCAATTTTGAACAAAATTCTAAGCTTCTAATATTATGTCTCATTTTATCATACTATTTTGCGAAACAGAACTATAATTCAAACCTGTAAGCTAATGGAATGTGACAAGAAAGTACACATTCCATTTTGAAAAAGAGCTTTGATTACTTTTGCTGCTTCCTTTTGGTAATAAAGCCTTGACAGCACCCATTTCTCAAAAGAACAGCTATATTATTTTCTCCTCAATTCTAAGTACTTGCTTAACTTTAAAAGAGTTACAAATAAACTGAAATTTCTACACTGGAAAAAAAAAAAAAAAGAATACCATAGTAGATAAGGATTTCTCAACTACTTTCTCCCAATATCTGTCACTTAGGAAACTCAAAGTAACCAATAGGTGCAGTTTAAAACTTTGAATACTTAAAATTGTTTTACTTATCATTTAGAGACTTCATCAGTTAGGGTTCAGCTGGGAAACACATGGAATGTACTCAACTCAGGCAACTTAAAGAGAATCTATTAGTTATTATTTAACAAAGCTATTGTGGAGGTAAAGTACAAAGAGCAGTGGATTTCTGGGGAGCTGGTAACAGCAATGATTCTCACTATCTTTAGAACAAGGGGGCAAGAATTAGATTAGGAAAAAGGAGACAGATCCAGGTACCTTCCATTGAGAGAAAATAAAATAGCATCAAGAGTAGAGATTTGTTTTTCATTGCTCCTTCTGGATATTTTTTGTCTCTTACATTAGAACAATTATCTTGAAACCTACTGTAGTGGTCCAGACAGCTAAACTCCCTAAGAATAGGACAGGAGGGCGTTGGGCAGGAGTAAGGTCCTGAAAGGAGATTTGACAGGCACCTATGCCTTCAGAAAACCAGTTCAATTTTTTACACATGACTATGGATCAAGCATAAGGAATATAATTTGTGAGCCTCATTCTTAGTTATATTCCCAAAAGAAGCAGCAGCATCTAGATCTTACTGCTTATATATTTCAATAATGTAAGAAACATGAGAATGCTATTGAATTTATGGTCTAAGAGAAGTAAGGAAGATTAGAAGATGTCAACAAACCATTTAGCCCAGAACATCTATGAATTGAAAGCTCATAGAAGAAGAGAAATGCACTGTGGGTGCCAAAGTTTCACAAGTTCTTAGTTTTATTGCTATTCACTTATTTCATTTTTAGAGTCAACAAAGCAGAATTAATGTGTGGGCAATTAGCAACAATCTTAATTTATCTATAAAATGAAGAAGTCTTGTTTTTACAACTTTATTTATAATTTAAATAGCACTTGATCCCGTCTTTTTCCTTTAAACTATGACCTATTTAGCAAACTCGAGATATACTTTCAGGATAAAAATGTGTGTCAAGTAACAACTGTGTGCTGGGATAAGTTACCCATGATTTGTGAATGAATCCAAGTTAGAGTTACTTTGAATTGGCTAAAATGAATTATTAAGTATATGATTTGATAAATGTATATGTTGTATATTGATCATTGATTTACAGAGTTGTATGTTTCTGGAATATAAATATATATCATTCATATATATATATATATATATATATTTATTTATTTATGCACACAGACTATCTCTCATATTTTCCTCTACCCTCTTTTTTCACTGTATGAATTATGAAGCAGTAGACAGAGCTCCATTCAACTGTGTAGAATATTGCCAAGCGAAGCGTGATGTGATGTATGTAGAAAATATTGTGAAGATGTACAGAATACAAATGCAGATTCACATCTTGTTCTGAGATCTGAGACAGCAGAGATGATCTGTGCTGTGCACATAACAACTGGAGCAGTCACTGACGCATGAGTGCTTCCCCGTTTGTTCAGCTTTCATCTACTGAAGTACACTTAGATCATGTTCTTCTTTGGCATTTTATTAGCAGGGCAAGTGGCAGACTGGTTTGAAGAATATAGTTCAGAGTTTCTTCAAATCTTTTTTTTTTTTTTTTTTTTTTGACATTTCTCATTCTATTGCATCATGTCGAGTAAGCATGAACCACTGTGCAGAGTGTATTGAATTTTTGTCAGGCAGTTCAAAACAAATTAATTCTTCACCTACACATCTAAAAGCACAAATTCCCTGTACAGCCCGGCAAACTTAGAGCTGTACCTCTTCAGCATTTAAAGTTGAGGTACTGCAACATAAACACCTGCTGAAGTTTACAGCCATCTGTTTCCCTAAGAAATTTAAATTCTAATAATACAGAATTAACAGATGGAGAAGAGCTATAACCTTGGCTCTGAAGTGCATAGCTGCAACCTTTGAATTAACATAGTGCCATTTGGACAGTAATTGTTTACAATGGCCACAGGGATGAAGTCAAATAATGATGGTCCATTAGTGACATTCTTTGTTGTTGCATTATTCCAGGGGTAGTTTGGATGTGGAAGACTTCTTGATGATTTCTAAACCTCCCTGGTAAGGTGAATATTTCTCCTCAAACCATGGCACAAAATAATTGAGGTATAGTGAAATGCAGTTCAAGATGGAACAGTCTTGAGTGGAATGAGAAACTTCGCACTGGAAATTGCAAATAGCAATGTTTTAAATAAGAAATTAAACTTAGTTGTAACCCATTTGCATAAAATTAACTATCAAAATTAGATGCTGGGAGGAAGTATATGGCCAACTGTAAAAGTGATCAGAAATGATTCCTCTTAGTAGTCAAAACCAAGAGTGAAGAGTTTGTATTCAAGAGGTCTCAAACAGGGGGAAAATGGCCAATTAAATTATTTTTAAATGCCCAGTGATTTATTTCATTTTTAAAGAATTGACATGCATTGTGTTGTTTTTTTTTTTTTTTTATTTCACTGATCATAAAAGTTATGCCAGCTCAGTATAAATAATTCAAAGTGGACAGAGTGCTCAGGCTGGGAAGTGTAAGGAAACTGATTTCACGCTCCACAAACTTGAGGGACAAATCTCAATAAATCTTTTATTTTTCAATTAATGACTCAAGAACCCACAGGTCAGTTTTAGAAGGAGCCCAGCATGTACCTCATGAAGCTGGCTCCAGACTGCTTATGACTGAGAGGAAATGATAGAAACTAAGCAGCCAGTTTCATGAACAGACCTTGCCATGAGGAAGCTTAAGGAGCCTGAACCTACTCTGCTGCTGTAATGTCTCCTATGTGACAAGGTACCTCTGTTGACATACTGCTCTCTGTCAAAGAACCAAAGGGGATTGCCTGGAATGAGAAAAGTCAGCATTGTGTATTTCTCTACTGCCTGTGCCTGTCTTTATTAATGTGACACTCCCATATTCCCAGCTTGCATTCCTGAGCTTCCCCCGGCTTCTCACATATCAACTGATAACTCAGTCTTCTAATCTTGACATCTTAAACATGAAGGTAACTAAAATATCCTCCCTCAAATCTGACTTTCAGTGTACAAGTTATTTTTAGCTGATGAGCCTTGGATAGCCTGCAGATTCAAGCACACCTCTACAAATATGCCATATATCATTTGAATGAAGGATTTATAGGTATAAATCCATGAGAACTTTATTCAGTTTATTCTCCCCAAATTCCTTGTCTTACTCCTAACAAAGCTTACCTCCAACAAAGCTAAGATTGTCTATTATCATTATTTGCATATCTCCATGTGGTGATGTATATATTAATACATTTGTATGGTGTTCTCATAAGGATTTGGCTTTCTAAAGTCAGCTTTTCTAGAGTCTACCTGGAGAACCTTAACAAGTAAAACAGATTTTTTTTTTGTCATTTACCAGTTAAAGAAACAAAGTCACTTCCAAATAACTAGTGTTCCAATAAACTAGCAATGTAAACACACAAACTAAAAGCCATGCATTGAGTTCTTCCTTTCAGTTTTAATTTTAATTTATGGAGTCACCAGACACCAGCACTCAGTGGCTAGCAGGAATGGCTTAGGATGTGTCCTATAAGAGCTGTTGCCATGGTGAAGCTAAGAAGACTAGCTAGAAGCTGAGTACCCAATAGGATGCTCAAAGCATGGCTGGTTTTCTCTGGTTGGTACTAAGCTGTCAGTGGACAGAGACGTGTGATAAGCTAGCAGTTGGACCATGTTTTAGTCCTTTGGTCTTAATTATGACATAGGTTGAGGCTCAGTATCCTAATGTCACAGAGTTTGTAGGTGAGATTTCTATTTATATATATGTTCTGGCAGCTCTCCATGTTTACACTGAATTTCTAGAATGGTGCCATCAGTGCCTCTACCCCTTTCAATAGTCTCTAGGAAAAGTAGACTCTAAATGATCTCTAGCTCATTTACGGTTTTGGTGGAATTCTCCTGTTAGAGCTAGTGGTACCAAGGGACTCATGTTCCAGCTGAATATAAATGAAGAATCAACTCGCTACTTCTAGAAGTTGCCAGTTTGCTAGTCTCTTGGAACTGTTCCTTCAATTTGAAAGCCAGGAAAGTTTTATTTCTAAGCTTAAGACACCATGATTCCCAACAAAACTCTAACAAATATCTGTGGGAGGATCCCGTGTTCCTCAGATAACTGAGAGGTGACTCTAAAGATTTTTTTTTTGGGGGGGGGGGTCGAGACAAGGTTTCTCTGGATAGCCCTGGCTGTCCTGGAACTCACTTTGTAGACCATGCTGTCCCCGAACTCAGAAATCTGCCTGCCTCTGCCACCCTAGTGCTGGGATTAAAGGCGTGCTCCACCATGCCCGGCGACTCTGAAGAACGTAGCAATGAAGTGAGAAGGAACTAAGGCCAAGTGTAGAACACAGGCAAATCAGTGCTGAGGTCAATTTCAAAATGAAAAGTTGGGCCTGGCGCTTTGGTGCACGCCTTTAACCTCAGCACTCTGGAGGCAGAGGCAGGGGGATTTCTGAGTTCGAGGCCAGCCTGGTCTACAAAGTGAATTCCAGGACAGCCCAGTCTATACAGAGAAACCCTGTCTCAAAAAACCAAAAATGTGGCTGGCACTTCAAATATCTCAGGATCAAGCCAAGGAACTTGTGTCCCTAGGGGTGGCCTTGCTAGAGGAAAAATGACACTGCTGGG
>CACVCL010022072.1:0-48907 GCA_902729485.2 Mus minutoides | reverse complement strand
TCTCCCTACCTATTCAATATAGTACTTGAAGTCCTAGCCAGAGCGATTCGACAACAAAAGGAGGTCAAGGGGATACAAATTGGAAAGGAAGAACTCAAATTATCTCTATTTGCAGATGATATGATAGTATATATAAGTGACCCCAAAAACTCCACCAGAGAACTCCTAAACCTGATAAACAGCTTTAGTGCAGTAGCTGAAAAAGGAAATATAACAACAGAACATGAGGAAATCCAAACATCATCAGATCCTACTACAAAAGGCTATACTCAACAAAAGTAGAAAACCTGGATGAAATGGACAACTTCCTAGACTGATACCAGGTACCAAAGTTAAATCAGGATCAGATTAGCAATCTAAACAGTTCCAATTCCCCCTAAGAAACAGAAGCAGTCATCAATAGTCTCCCAACCAAAAAAAAAGCACAGGACCAGATTGGTTTAGTGCAGAGTTCTATCAGACTTTCACAGAAGACCTAATTCCAACTCTCCTCAAACTATTCCACAAAATAGAAACAGAAGGATACTCTATCCAACTTATTCTATGAAGCCACAGTTACTCTGATACCTAAACCACACAAAAAAACAACAAAGAAAGAGAACTTCAGACCAATTTCCCTTATGAATATTGATGCAAAATACTCAATAAAATCCTAGCAAACTGAATCTAAGAACACATCAAAAGGATCATCCATCATTACCTAGTAGGCTTCATCCCAGGAATGCAGGGATGGTTTAATATACTGAAATCCATCAATGTAATCCACTATATAAACAAACTAAAAAACAAAAATCACATGATCATCTTGTTAGATGCTGAGAAAGCATTTGACAAAATCCAACACTCTTTCATGATAAAAGTCTTGGAAAGATTGGGAATTCAAGGCCCATACCTAATATAATAAAAGCAATCTACAGCAAACCAGTAGCCAAGATCAAACTAAATGGAGAGAAACTTGAAGCAATCCCACTAAAATCAGGGGCTAGACTAGGATGCCCACTTTCTCTCTACCTGTTCAATATAGTGCTTGAAGTCCTAACCAGAGCAATTAGACAACAAAAGGAGATCAAGGGGATACAAATTGGAAAGGAAGAAGTCAAAATATCACTATTTGCAGATTATATCAAGTATATATAAGTGACCCAAAAAATTCCATCAGAGAACTCCTAAACCTGATAAATAGCTTTAGTGCAATAGCTGGATATAAAATTAACTCAAACAAATCAATGGCCTTTCTCTACACAAAGGATAAACTGGCTGAGAAAGACATTAGGGAAACAACACCCTTCACAATAGTCACAAATACTAAAAAATACCTTGGTGTGACTCTAACTAAGGAAATGAAAGGTGGGTATGACAAGAACTTCAAGTCTCTTGAGAAAGAAATTAAAGATCTCAGAAGATGGAAATATCTCCCATGCTCATGGATTGGCAGGATTAATAAAGTCAAAATGGCTATTCTGCCGAAAACAATCTACAGATTCAATGCAATCCCCATCAAAATTCCAACTCAATTCTTCACTAAGTTAGAAAGGGCAATTTGCAAATTCATCTGGAATAATAAAAAATCTAGGATAGCAAAAACTATTCTCATCAATAAAAGAACGTCTGGTAGAATCACCATGCCTGACATTAAGTTGTGCTTCAGAGCAATTGTGATACAAACTGCATGGTACTTGTACAGCGAAAGACATGTAGATCAATGGAATAGAATTGAAGACCCAGAAATTAATCCACACACCTATGGTCACTTGATCTTTAACAAAGGGGCTAAAACCATCCAGTGGAAAAAGGACAGCATTTTCAGTAAATGGTGCTGGCACAACTTGTGGTTATCATGTAGAAGAATGCAAATTGATCCATTCTTATCTCCTTGTAAAAAGCTCAAGTCTAAGTGGATCAAAGACCTCCACATAAAACCAGAGACACTGAAATTTATAGATGAGAAAATGGGGAAAAACCTTGAAGATATGGGCACTGGGGAAAAATTCCTAAACAGAACATCAATGGCTTATGCTGTAAGATCAAGAATTGAAAAATGGGACCTTATAAAATTGCTAAGCTTCTGTAAGGCAAAAGATGCTGTCAATGAAACAAAAAGGCCAACAACAGATTGGGAAAGGAATTTTACCAATCCTAAATCAGATAGGGGACTAATATCTAATATATACAAAGAACTCAAGAAGGTGAACTCCATAAATTCAAATAGCCCCATTAAAAATGGTGTACAGAATTAAACAAAAAATGTTCAAGGGAGGAGTACCCAATGGCTGAGAAGCACCTGAAAAAATGTTCAGCTTCCTTAATCATCAGGGAAATGAAATCAAAACAAACTTGAGATTCTACCTCACACCAGTAAGAATGGTGAAGATCAAAAATTCAGGTGACAGCAGATGCTGGCGAGGAGGTGGAGAAAGAGGAAAATTTGTCCAGTGCTCATGGTATTGCAACCTGGTACAACCACTCTGGAAGTCAGTCTGGTGGTTCCTCAGAAAAGTGGACATAGCACTACTGGAGAATCCAACAATACCTCTCCTGGGCATATATACTCAGAAGATGTTACAACTGGTAATAAGAACAAATGCTCCACTATGTTCATAGCAGCCTTGGATATAATAGCCAGAAGCTAGAAAGAACACATATGTCCCTCAACAGAGGAATGGATACAGAAAATGTGGTACATTTACACAATGGAGTTACTCTGCTATTAAAAACAATGAATTTATGAAATTCTTGGGCAAATGGATGCATCTGGGTGATATCATCGTTAGTGAGGAACCCAATCACAAAAGAACTCACATGATATGCACTCACTGATAAGTGGATATTAGCACAGAATGTTAGAATACCCAAGACACAATTTGCAAAACACAAGAATGTCAAGAAGACGGAAGACCAGAGTGTGAATACTTCATTCCTTCTTAGAATAGGGAACAAAATACCCATGAAAGGAATTGCACAAAGTTTGGAGCTAAGCCCATTGGATGGACCATCCAGAGACTACCCCACCCAGGGATACATCCCATAACCAGCCATCAAACCCAAACACTATGGCATATGCCAACAAGATTTTGCTGAAAGGACCCTGATATAGCTGTCTCTTTTGAGGCTAGGCCAGTGCCTGGCAAATACAAAAGTGGATGCACACAGTCACTTATAGGATGGAACACAGGGCCCCCAATGGAGGAGCTAAATAAAGTACTCAAGGAGATGAAGGGGTCTGCAACCCTATAAGAGGAACAACAATATGAACTAACCAGAACCCCCAGAGCTCATGTCTCTAGCTGCATATTTAGTAGAAGATGGCCTAGTAGGCTATCAATGGGAAGAGAGGTCCCTTGGTTTTGCAAACTTTATATGCCCCAGTACAGATGAATGCCAGGGCCAAGAATTTGGAGTAGGTGGGTAGGAGAACAGGGCAGGGGGAGGGTATAGGGAACTTTTGGGATAGCATTTAAAATGTAAATAAATAAAATATCTAGTAAAAATATTTTAAAAAAATAATTTAGAAAATAAGCAGGTTTTAAAGGGATAGTAATAAAATATAATAAGATAAAACACAATTTAATACTTTGGATAAGCATAAAACAAATTGAAAGGAAGTAGCCAAAGAAAAGAAATATGAGCAAATACAGACACAGAAATCCACTTATACTCCCACTCAGAAATCCTATAACATCATTAAACTGGAAGCCATAATATGTTTACAAAGATCCTGTAGGCTAAAGAGAAAAAATATGTAAATAATTTAAAATAAAAATATAAAATTTTAACAAAAGAAGAAGAAAAACTAGCCATGCCTTATGAGACTAGGACCATTAAAGATTCTGGTGAGTTCATTCCATTGATCATTCATTATTGGGCTTGCAGCCTATACAAAAGAAAAGTTTGTTTCCCCAGTGAGTAAACTTCAATGTAAACAAAAATATATATATTTGTAATTTGTTTTCATTTGGAAACAGCTTCTTGGTTTGAGGCAGGGAATATGTATTTTTCTCATTTCAGTTCTAAGATCCATTTTGGTATAGAGATTAAGACTTGATGAATGCTGTCTCAGTCTCTGTGAGTTTATATGTGCATCAGTAATGTTCACTTAGAGAGTCTTTTTTTCTTGGTGTTCTTCTTCACCTTTGGCTTTTAAACTCTTGCCATCTTCTGTTCTGTAGTATTTCCTGAACCATGAGGGAAGAAACTTGCTGAAGACATCCCATTTATATCTGTGTATTCCAGAATTTCTCATTCTCTCCATAATATCTGTCTGTGGGTCTCTGTGTTTGTTCCGACCAGCTGCAAGAGGAAAATTCTCTGAGATATGGTTGAACACACACTAATCTTTAAGTACATCTGAAAATGATTAGGAATCATTTATTGCTACATTGTTACAGTTTGTTTGATTATAAAAGTAGTATTTGGTTTTACACTAGGTCTCCAGACAATCTAGTCTAAGGTTCTTGGTTATCTGAGCAGTGTCATGTATAGGTTTCATCTCATATTGTGGACCTTCAGTGAAACCAGATACTGGTTGGTTACTTCCATAAATTTTGTACCAGCACTGCTCTAGAATATTTTGCAAGCAGAAGGCCATTGAAGATCAAAGCATTTGTACTTACCTTCCTCCTTTGTTAGCATGTCGACCTCCTATAACATAGACCAGTGTTTTCAACATTTCTAATTCTGTGACCTAAAACTGGGTCAGTTCTTTATATTGTACTGCCTGCAAACTATAAAATTAGTTTCTTTGCTAATTTATAACTCTAATTTTTATCCTATTATGAATTGTAGTATAAATATCTATGCAGGTTATATGAAATGTGAGCCCTGTCATAGGATTGTTTGACTTATCAAAGGGATTGAGACCCACAAGTTTAGTACCAGTGTCATAGATACTAGCACACAGAGGTGAAGGCTCTATGTAGGTACCAACTTGACCTCTCAACATTCAATGAGTTATGTAGTCATGGGCAGTTTGAGGATTCCCATTACACACCTTTGGCCAACAACTCAAGTAAATGTAATTCAATACCAGTATTGGGAGCTTCATTTGGTAACAAAAGATGTCCAGTTGGGGCTCTGTTTTCTTCATTATTTGTCAATTTCATTTAGATCACATTTATATATGACTATAATTTAGAAAGATTTCACTGTATTAGGTTTTCATACTATCCCTCAAATAGCCCTTAATTGTAGCTCTTCTCCATATTTCCTTCCTTTACCCCATCTTCCCCAGCACTCCCTACTTGATCTTTCTGTTACCATTTCCCCATCAACCTATGACTACCTATTCTACCTCCATTTCAGTCTTTAACTCTATCCTTAACCTCTGTGGTTCTAAGGATTTTAGCTTGGTTGTCATTGGCAACATAATTAATGTCAGCAGATAAGTGAATGCATATAATATTGACTTCCTGTTTCTGGGTTACCTTATTCAGGATGGTTTTCTTTTCTTTTTTTTTCTAATTCCATCAATTTACCTGTCCTTTTGTGATTTCTTTTTGATGGCTGAGTAATATTCTACTTTACAAAGTTCCCCTTTTTCTGTGTCCATTTATTTGTTAAGGAACATCTGAATTTTTCCTAATTATACCTTTTACATATAGAGCAGTAAGGAACATGGGTGAGTAAGTATCTNTAAAGGGGTCTTCAACCCTATAGGTGGAAGAATAACCATGAACTAACTAGTACCCCCTGGGCTCGTGTCTCTAGCTGCATATATAGAAGAGGATGGCCTAGTTGGCCATCAGTGGGAAGAGAGGCCCCTTGGTTATGCAGACTTTATATGCCCCAATACAGGGGAACGACGGGGCCAGGGGGTGGGAGCGGGTGGGTAGGGTAGCAGGGCCAGGAGGGGGGAGGATATAGGGAACTTTCTGGATAACACTTGAAATGTAAATGAAGAAAATATCTAATAAAAGTTGGAAAAAAAAAAGAATGTAGATATTAAAAGCAAAAAAAAAAAAAAAGATATTTTCTTTATTATTTACACTTCAAATGTTATCCCCTTTCCTGGTTTCCCCCTCAGAAAACCCCTTATCCCCCTTCCCCAGCTCACCGACAGATCCACTCCCGCCTCCCCTGTCCTGGCATTAATTTACACTGGGGCATCAAGCCTTTTCAGGACCAAGGGCCTCTCCTCCAACAAGGCCATCCTCTGCTACATATGCAGCTGGAGCCATGGCTCCCTCCATGTGTATTCTTTGGTCCATGGTTTATTCCCTGGGAGCTCTGGTGGTATCAGTTGGATCATATTGTTGTCCCTACTATGGGGCTGCCAAGCTCCTTTAGCTCCTTCAGTCCTTTCTCTAGCTTCCCCATTGGGAACCTTGTGCTCAGTACAATGGCTTGTTGAGAGCATCCACCTCTGAATTTGTCAGGCACTGGCATAGCCTTTCAGGAGACAGCTATATCAGGCTCTTGTCAGCAAGCACTTTTTGGCAGTCCCAATAGTGTCTAGGTTTGGTGACTGTATATTGGATAGATCTCCAGGTGGGGTAGTCTCTGCTCCACACTTTGTCTCTGTATCTCCAACATGGGTATTTTGTTCCCCCTTTTAAGAAGAATGGAAGTATTGATACTTTTGTCTTCCTTCTTCTTGAGCTTCATTTGGTTTGTGAATTGTATCTAGGGCATTCTGAGCTTCTGGACTAATCAGTAATCACTGGTTGTATACCATGTGTGTTCTTTTGTGATTGGGTTACCTCACTCAGGGTATTTTCAATTTCAATCCATTTGTCTAATAATTTCATGAATTCATTGTGTTTAACAGCTGAGTAGTATTCCATTGTGTAAATGTATCCCATTTTCTGTATCCATTCCTCTGTTGAGGGACATTTGGGTACTTTCTAGCTTCTAGCTATTATAAATAAGGCTACTATGAACACAGTGGAGCATGTGTCCTTATCACATGTTGGAGCATCTTCTAGGTATATGCCAAGAAGTGGTATAGCTGGGTCTTCAGGTAGTGCTATGTCCAATTTTCTGAGGAACCACCAAATTGATTTCCAGAGTGGTTGTACCAGCTTACAATCCCACCAGCAGTGGAGGAGTGTTCCTCTTTCTCCATATCCTTTCCAGCATTGCTATCACCTGAGTTTTTGTTCTTAGACATTCTGACTGGTGTGAGGTAGAATCTCAGGGTTGTTTTGATTTGCATTTCCCTGGTGACTAGGGATGTTTAATATTTCTTTGGGTGCTTCTCAGCCATTCAATATTCCTTGGTTGAGAATTCCTTGTTTAGCTTTGTACCCCATTTTTAGGGTTATTTGGTTATTTGACATCTAACTTCTTGAGTTCTTTGTATACATTGGATATTAGCCCTCTATCAGTTGTAGGGTTGATAAAGATGTTTCCTAATCTGTTGGTTGTCATTTTGTCCTATTGACAGTGTCCTTTGTCTTACAATAGCTTTGAAATTTTATGAGGTCCCATTTGTTAATTCTTGATCTTAGAGCATAAACTAATGGTATTCTGTTCAGAAAATTTTCCACTGTGCCCATGTGCTCCAGGCTTTTTCCCACTTTCTTTTCTATTAGTTCCAGTGTATCTGGTTTTATGTGGAGTTCCTTGATCCACTTGGACATGAGTTTTGTACAAGGAGATAAGAATGGATCGATTTCCATTCTTCTACTTGCTAACTACCAGTTAGACCAGAACCATTTGTCAAAGATGCCTTCTTTTTTCAACTGTATGATTTTGGGGGTCACTTAAGTATACTATCATATCATCTGCAAATAGTGATATTTTGACTTCTTCATTTCCAATATTTATCTTTTTGACCTTTTGTTGTCTAATTGCTCTAGCTAGAACTTCAAGTGCTATATTGAATAGATAGGGAGAGAGGGGGCAGCCTTGTCTAGTTTCTGATTTTAGTGGAATTGCTTCAAGTTTCTCTCCATTTAGTTTGATGATGGCTACTGGTTTGATGTTTTAGTATGTTTAAGTATGAGCCTTGAATTTCTGATCTTTCCACGACTTTTAACATGAAGGGATGTTGAATGCTGTCAAATGCTTTTTAGGCATCTAATGAAGTGATCAGGTGTTTTTTTTTTTTTTTTTTTTTTTTTTTTTTTTTTTTTTTTTTTTTTTTTTTTTTTTTTTTTTTTTTTTTTTTTTTTTTTTTTTTTTTTTTTGTTTTGTTTTGTTTTGTTTTTTTTCTTTCAGTTTGTTTATGTAGTGGATTGCACTGATGGATTTCTGTATATTGAACCATTCTTATATCCCTGGGATAAAGCCTACTTGATCTTGGTGAATGATCATTTTGATGTATTCTTGGATTTGATTGGCAAGAATTTTATTGAGTATTTTTGTATCAATATTTATAAGAGAAATGAGTGAGAAGGTCTCTTTCTTTGTTGGGTCTTTGTGTGGTTTTGGTATCAGTGTAATTGTGGCTTCCTAGAACGAATTGGATAGTAGTGTTCCTTCTGTTTCTATTGTGTGGCATAGTTTGAAGAGTATTGGTATCGGGTCTTCTTTGAAGTCTGATAGAGTTCTACACTAAAATCATATGGTCCTGGGCTATTTTAGGATGGGAGACTTTTAATATATGCTTCTATTTCTTTAGGGGTTATCAGACTGCTTAGATGGTTTATCTGATCCTGATTTAACTTTGGTGTGTTGTATCTGTCTAGAAAATTGTCCATTTCATCCAGTTTTTCCAGTTGTGTTGTATATAGGCTTTTTTAGTAGGATCTTATGACTTTTTATATTTCCTCAGTTTCTGTTGTTATATGTCCCTTTTTATTTTTGATTTTGTCATATTTGATACTATCTCTGTGATCTCTGGTTAGTCTGGCTAAGGTTTTATCTATCATATTGATTGTCTCAAAGAACTAGCTCCTGGTTTGGTTGATTCTTTGTCTAGTTTTATTTGTTTCTACTTGGTTGATTTCAGCCCTGACTTTGCTTATTTGCTGCTGTCTACTTCTCTTGGATGAATTTGCTTCTTTTTGTTCTACAGCTTTCAGATGTGATGTTAATCTGCTAATGTATGCTCTCTCCAGTTTCTTTTTGGAGGCACTCAGAGCTATGAGTTTTCCTCTTAGCACTGTTTTCATTGTGTCCCGTAAGTTTAGGTATGTTTTGCCTTCATTTTCATTAAATTCTAAAATGTCTTTAATTTCTTTTTTTTTTATTTCTTCCTTGACCAATTTATTGAGTAGAGTGCTGTTCAGCTTCTATGTGTATGTGGGCTTTCTGTTGTTTTTGTTCTTATTTAAGACCAGCCTTAATCTGTAGTGACCTGATAGTGTGCATGGGATTATTTCAATCTTCTTATATCTGTTCAGATCTGATTTGTGACTGATTATGCAGTCAGTTTTGGAGAAGGTACCAAGAGGTCCTGAGAAGAATGTATATTCTTTTGATTTAGGATGAAATGTTCTATAGATATCTGTTAAATCCATTTAGTCCATAACTTCTGTTAGTTTCACTGTGTCTCTGTTTAGTTTGCATTTACCTGATCTGCCTATTGATGAGAGTGAGGTGTTGAAGTATCACACTATTATTGTATGAGGTGCAATGTGTGCTTTTAGCTGTAGTAAAGTTTGCTTTATGAATGTGGTTGCCCCTTCATTTGGAGCACAGATGTTCAAATTGAGAGTTCTTCTTGGTAGATATTTCCTTTGATGAGTATGAAGTGTCCTTCCTTATCTTTTTTGATGACTTTTCCTTGAAACTCGATTTTATCCAATATAGAATGGCTATTACAACTTGTTTCTTGGGACCACTTGCTTGGAAAATAGTTTTCCAGCCCTTTACTTTGAGGTAGACTTTGTCTTTGACACTGAGGAGTTTTTCCTGTATGAAGCAAAATGCTTGGTCCTGTTTGCATGTCCAGTCTATTTGTCTTTGTCTTTTTATTGGGAAATTGAGTCCATTGATGTTGAGAGAAATGAAGGAATAGTGATAGTTGCTCCCTGTTACTTTTGATGTCGTTTTTGTGTTTGTGTGGTTATCTTCTTTTGAGATTTTTGAAAAAGGAATACTTTATTGCTTTTCCTAGGGTATAGTTTCTCTCCTTGTGTTGGCATTTTCTTTTCTTTTTTTTTTATTAGTTATTTTCTTTATTTACATTTCAAATGCTATCCCAAAAGTTCCCTCTACCCTCCCCCTGCCCTGCTCCCCTACACATCTACTCCCACTTTTTGGCCCTGACATTCTACTATATTGGGGCATATAAAGTTTGCAATACCAAGGGGCCTCTTTTCCCAATGATGGCCAACTAGGCCATCTTCTACTACATATGCAACTAGAGACAAGAGCTCTGGGGGTTCTGGTTAGTTCATACTGTTGTTCCTCTTATAGGGTTGCAGACCCCTTCAGCTCCTTGAGTACTTTCTCTAGCTTCTCCATTGGAGGCCCTGTGTTCCATCCTATAGATGACTGTGAACAATTACTTCTGTATTTGCCAGGCACTGGCATAGCCTCACTTGAGATAGCTATATCACAATCCTTCCAGCAAACTCTTGCTGGCATATGCAATAGTGTAGAATCACTGTCCCAGATCTCAAGCTGTGCTACAGAGCAATTGTGATAAAAAAACTCCATGGTATTGGCACAGCAAAAGCCATGTAGATCAATGGAATAGAATTGAAGACCCAGAAATGAATCCACACACCTATTGTCACTTGATCTTTGACAAGGGAGCTAAAACCATCCAGTGGAAAAAAGACAGCATTTTCAAAAAATGGTGCTGGCACAACTGGCAGTTATCATGTAGAAGAATGCAAATTAATCCATTCTTATCTCCTTGTACAAAGCTCAAGTCTAAGTGGATCAAAGACCTCCACATAAAACCAGAGACACTGAAATTTATAGAGGAGAAAGTGGGGAAAAGCCTCAAAGTTATGGGCACTGGGGAAAAATTCCTAAATAGAACAGCAATGGCTTATGCTGTAAGATCAAGAATTGACAAATGGGACCTCATAACATTGCAAAGCTTCTGTAAGGCATTTTCTATCTATTATCCTTTGTAGGGCTGGATCTATGGAAAGATATTGTATACATTTATTTTTGTTATAGAATATCTTGGTTTCTCCATCTATGGTAATTGAGAGTTTTGCTGCATATAGTAGTCTGGACTGGCATTTGTGTTCTCTTGGGGTCCGGATGACATCTGCCCAGGATCTTCTAGCTTTCATAGCCTCTGCTGAGAAGTCTGGTGTAATTCTGCTAGGTCTGCCTTTGTATGTTACTTGACATTTTTCCATTACTGCTTTTAATATTCTTTCTTTTTTTAATATATTTAGTTTGTTGATTATTATGTAATGGGAGAAATTTCTTTTCTCGTCCAATCTATTTGGTATTCTATAGGGTTCTTGTATGTTCATGGGCATCTCTTTCTTTAGAGAAGTTTTCTTCTACAAGTTTGTTGAATATATTCACTGGCCCTTTAATTTGGGAATCTTCACTCTCTTCTAGACCTACTATCCTTAGGTTTGGTCTTCTTATTGTGTCCTGGATTTCCCGGATAATTTGGGTGAGGTGATTTTTGTGATTTGTATTTTCTTTGACTGTTGTGTCAATGTTTTCTATGGCATCCTCTGCACCTGGGATTCTTCTGTCTCTTTTATTCTGTTGCTGATGCTTGCATCTATGACTTGTGATCTCTTTCTTAGGTTTTCTATCTCCAGTGTGATCTCCCTATGTGATTTCTTTATTGTTTCTCTTCCCATTTTTAGATCTTGGATATTTTTTTTCCAGTTCCTTCACCTGTTTGGTTGTTTTTCCTGTAATTTTTAAAGGGATTTGTGTGTGTGTGTTTCATCTTTAAGTTCTTCTATCTGTTTACCTGTGTTCTCTTGTAATTTTTAAGGCAGTTATTTATGCCCTTCTTAAATCCCTCTATCATGAACTTTTTATGTGGTTTTAAATTAAAGTTTTGCTGTTCTAGCGTGTTGGGGTAACCAGGGCTTGCTCTGGTAGAACTGTGTTCTGATGATCCCAAGTATCCTTGGTTTGGGTTGTTTATGTTCTTATGCTTGCCTTTTGTCATCTGGTTATCTCTGCTGTTAGCTGGTGTTACTGTCTCTGCCTGTTTCTTCTCTGTCTTGCAAGCCTCTGTGTCAGTACTCTTGGGAGACCAGTTTCCTCTAGAAGGAATTTAGATATAGAGATCTGTGGTACAGGGTCAGCTCTGGGATGCAGAGAGAGACCAGAAGGATACTGTCCCTAGCTGATCCTTGGTTCCTATGTCCTGATGGCTTTGTGAGGGTACATCTTGGACCAGGAATTTGAAGATAAGTCGTGGTCTTACTTGTGCATGCAGGTATGTAGGCATTGCTGGGAAACCAGCTCTCTCCTGGCAATATTTTTGTATGTAGCTTTGTGGCACAGGGTCAGTTCTGGGAGCAGATGGAAACTGGAAGACTCCTGTCCCAGGCTGCCTCTCAGTTCCTGTGTCCTGAGGGTTCTGGGCAGGTTACTCTGAGGAGCAGCAGTGGTCCTACCTTCACGCCAGGCCTGTCTGCACTTCTGGAAGGCTCACTTCTTCCTGGTGCTATTTGAGTATGGAGCCCTGTGGCAGAGGATCTGCTCCAAGAACTGAGGGAAAATGGCCGGGGTCTTCATTTTGAGCCTATTGATCAACATGGCTGCTTTTTTGTCCATTCATGCTCTATTCTATAGCTCTGTGGTATAAGTTGAAGTCTGAGAAGATTATACCTCCAGCATTTCTTTCATTATTTAAAATTGAGTTAGTTATCATATTCTTTCTTTCTTTCTTTCTTTCTTTCTTTCTTTCTTTCTTTCTTTCTTTCTTTCTTTCTTTCTTGTGTGTGTGTTTTTATGTGTATATGTTTCCATATGAAGTTGAAAATTGTCCTTTCAATATCTGAGAAGTATGTTGGTGGCAGTTTGATAGGTATTGCATTGACTTTGTAGGATGGGCATTTTTCCTATATTAATTCTATTGATTCATGCACATAGTAGACATTTCCATCTTCTGATATTTTCTTTCCTTTTAATGTTTATATCATGTAAGACCTTCACATTTTTGTTTAGTTATCCCAAAAAGAGTTGTATTATTTCAGGCGATTATGAAAGGTATTGCTTCCCTGATTTCCCTCTAAGTCATATTTGTGAGTTAATTTTGTACCCAGATACTTTGCTGAAAATGTTTATTGGCTGTTGGGTTTCTTGGGAAATTTTTAGGCTCTCTCATGCATATAATTATATAGTCTACAAATAAATATACTTTGAGTTCTTCCTTTCTAAATTGTATCCATGCAATCTCCTTCAGTTTTTATTTATTTATTTATTTTATTGCTCTAGATAGAACTTAAGGTAATATATTGAATATGTATGAAGGAAATGGACAGCCAAGTTTTGTTCTTGATTTTAGTTGGGTTTCTCTGAATTTCTCTTACTCTAAGTTAATACTGGGTATGAATTTATTATAAATTGCCTTTATTATGTTGAGGTGTGTCACTTGAATGCCAAAACTCTACAGAACTTTTACCGTAAAGAGATGTTGGATACCTATTTTTGTTATGTTGATCCTACTGATCCATGAGCATGGGAGATCTATCCATCTTCTGATAGCTTTTTCAATTTTTCTTCAAAGACATTTTTAAAATTTTTTTTATAGATCTTTAACTTGCTTGATTATTACCCTAAAATATTTTATATTATTTGTGGCTATTTCAAAGGGTGTTGTCTCTTTTTTTTTTTTCTCAGCCCCTTTGTCACTTTTATATGACTACTGATTTTTTTTCTTTTTTCTTTTTGTTAACCTAGTATCCAATATCTTAAGTGAAGGAATTTCTCAAATATAGGAGTTTCATGCTAAAATTGTTGAGGTTGCTTATGTATATAATCATATCATCTGTAAATAGGGATATTTTGACCTTTTCCTTTCAGATTTGAATAACTTGATATCATTTAGTTGTCTTATTGCTCAAGCTAGAACTTTAAGTATTATATTGAATAAATATGGAGAGAGCTAATAGCCTTGTGTTGTTCCTGATTTTAGTGGAATTGCTTTGAACTTATTTAATTTGGTGTTGGCCTTACTACAAATGGCAATTGTGATGTTTAATTATGTTCCTTGTATCCATGATCTCTCCAAATCATGAAGTGGTGTTGAATTCTGTCAAAGTCTTTTTCAGAGTCTAATGAAACATTTATGTGGGTTTTTCTTTTAGTGTGTTTATATGATGGATTACATAGACATATTTTTCTAGGGTGAATCATTAATGCACTTCTGGGATAAAGCACACTTGATCATGTTGAATGATGTGATCTTGAAATCTGTTTGCAACTATTTTTATTTCTATTTTATTAAGTATTATTTTTGCAACAATGTTCCTAAGAAAATTAGTTTGTAATTTTCTTTCTTTTCCTTTGTAAAATCTTTATGTGGTTTCTGGCTGTTCAAGGCCTCAAAAACAATAAATTCAGCAATGTTTTTTCTGTGGAATAATTTGAGGAGTATTGGTGTTAGATATTCTTTGAAAGTCTGGTAGAATTCTGAGCTTAAACTAGTTGTCTCTGGGCTCCTTTGCTTGGGAGAATTTTAATGACTTCTTCTGTAGGATTATTTAAGTTGCTATCTGATCTTGATTTAAATTCCATTAATGTTATAAAAAACCACAAAACAACAACAACAAAATAACCTGTTAATTTCTTTTAGATTTTCCAGTTTTATGTAGTATACCGTTTGAACTGTGACCTAATGAATCTTTATATTTCCATGTTGTCTTATATACACCCCTGTTAATTTTTTAATTTGTTAATTTGTGTATTCTCAGTTTGTCTTTTAGTTTGTCTATTTTGATTTTTAAATTTGATTTTTTATATATTTTACTTAATTCATTTTACATCCTGCTTACTGCCATCAAACCGGTAACCAGGTCTCACAATCTTTCCCCTCTTTGCTTCTTCTCTGAGTGGGTGGGGGCCTCCTGGTTATCCTCCCACACTGGCATTTCAAGTCACTTCAGAGCTAAGTGCTTTGGCTCACACTGAGGTCAGCCATCCCAGGCAGCCCAGGTAGAAGACTATAGCCCCTGTATAGGCAATAGCTTTTGAGATAGCTCCTGTTCTGGTTGTTCAGGACCGTGTGAAGACCAAGCTGCACATGCTGTCTACATCCTTTGGGTGCTTTTGTTTCTTGTAGCTTTAGAGTTTTCAGGTGTGCAGTTAAGTTTCTAGCATGAGAGCTATCCAGTTTCTTTATGAAGGCACATAGTGCTATGAACTTTTCTCTTAGCACAGCTTTCCTCGTTTCCCATAATTTTGGGTATGCTGTGCATTTATTTTCCTTGAATTGTAAAGTCTTTAATTTCCTTCTTTATTTCTCCCTTGACCCATAGTCATTCCATATAGATTTGTTCAGTTTCCATGAGTTTGTAGACCTCCTGTAGTTTCTGTTGTTTTTAAAATCCAGTTGTATATCATCATGGCCTAGTAGGATGCAGCAGGATATTTCAATAATCTTGTATCTGTGGGAACTTGTTTTATGCCTGAATATGTGGCTAATTTTTGGAGATGGTTCCCTGGGGTGCTGAAAAAGGGTATATTCTTTGTGTTTGGATGAAATTTTTTAAAAATATATTTGTTAGATCCGTTTGGTTCATAACATCTATTACCTCCATTACTTCTCTGTTTAGTGTATGTCTGGTAACCTCCCCATTGGTGAAAGTTGGGTATTAAAGACACCCACTATCAATGTGTGAGGGTCAATGTGTTTTAATCTTTAGTAATGTTTCTTTTACAAATGTCCCTTGCAATTGGGACATAGATGTTGAGAATTGAAATGTAATCTTGGTAGTTTCTTTACTTTGATGGGTTTAAAATGTATTTCCCCATTTTTTTCATTAATTTTGGCATAAAGTCTGTTTTCTTAGATGTTAGAATAGCTACACCAGCTTTCTCCTTGGGCCATTTGTTTCAAAAATCATTTCCAACCTTTTACTCTGAGGTAATGTCTATCTTTGATATGGAAGTGTGGTTTTTTTATGCAGTAGAAGGATGAATCTTGTTTTCACATTCATTCTGTTAGTCTGTGTATTTTTAATAGGGAATTGAGTCTATTGATATTAAGATATAATAATGATTAGGGATTTTTAATTCCTGTTATATCTGGTTGAAGTTGGTGGTGATAGCCATATTTGCTAGCACACACATGCGTGCGTGTGTGTGTGTGTGTGTGTGTGTGTGTGTGTGTGTGTGTGCATGTGTTCTTTGGGGGGTTATGGAAATATGAGGTTATTATGTATATTTTGTGTGTGTGTATTTAACCTCTTTGCATTGGAGTTTTCCTTCTAGTTCCTAAGATAAGGCTAGATTTGTGGATAGATATGGTTTAATTTGACTTTATCATAGAGTATGTTGTTTTCTGCATCTATGGTTGTTGTGGTCAATCTTCAACCCAAACATGCCCAGGCAATGAAAATACAGCACAATTAATATGAATACATATTGTGTGCCTAGATTGGGCAGATCTACTACTACACTACCATCTTCCACATCTATGAGACCCCTTAGAACGTGTGGTTTCTCCAGGCCATGTGCTTCTGCTCTGCTTTTCTTCTTTCTTCTCCTCTGCATCCTTTCTCTCTCTCCCATTTTCTCCTTCTCTCTCTCTCAACCTTCAGCTCCACCTTCCTTTATTTGCCCAATCATCAGTTCTTCTTTATTTTAAAAATTAAGGTGGGAAGCAGGTTTACAGGAAATCACCTGAGTGTTGACTCATTCCTTATTCACAACCCCTCACAGGAGAATGGAATAAACATCAAATATAATTAACCTCAGTGCTATCTGCAACATTTCCCCCTTTCTGTCCAATTAAAAACCTATTTTATCTCAGATATAAATGAACTTAAATATTACTATTTTGTTATTTATAAAGTACCAGAGACCAAACACACAGTCTATCACCTTTGTTAATTAAGTAGAACCTCTGTCATCTATCCTTACTTAAAAGACTATAGTTCTGCACCTGCCTATGTCTTGGCTTTAGATTGAATGCTGTCTGAAAACCATCCTCTCAACTCTGTTCATCTCAAAGTAAAAATCTTGGGTTGGCTAGGAGACTATGTCATTTTGCAACCCCATCAGAAATCCAAGAGCTACTGATATTAACTGAAAATATATAGCAAGCCTAACACAGCTTCCAAAATTAGCCAATTTATAGAGAACACTGATCACTTGGAAAGTCCCTTACTTTAACCTGTTGTCACATTAGTCTTCAGCCTACTGTCCAGGGTCATCTGACAGACTTAGAGAAACAGGATTTTCAAGGACTAGCCTACTCTGTTTCAGCAGAATCATGCTGTCCTAGCGTGTAATTGTGTCCTTTCTTTGGACAGTATTATGTCTGTAGATGAAATGAAGCAATTCTTCCTAGTGGTTGTTTTGCCACAACTGGAGTAACTTCAAAGTATGGCTATTGAAAGTTTTGATGGGTCTAATAGTCTAGGCTGACATCTGTGGTATCTTAGAGTCTGCAGCACATCTATTGAGGCCCTCTGGCTTTTGGTCTCCATTGAGAAGCCAGGAGTACCTCTAATAGGTTTGCCTTTATTAGTTACTTGGCCTATTTCTCTTACAGTTTTTGATATTATATCTTTGTTCTCTGTGCTTAGTGTGTTATATGGTGGGCAATTTATTTTCTGGTTGAATCTATTGGTGTCCTGTAAGATTCTTATACTTTCATAGGCATGTGATTCTTTAGCTAGGGAAATTTTCTTCTATGATTTTGTTAAACTTGTTTTCTGGGCCTTTGAGGTAGGAATCTTTTCCTTCTTTAATTCCTAATATTCTTTGATTTGGTCTTTTCATGGTATCCCAGAGTTCCTGGATTTTTCTGTCCGAATTTTTTTTTTTTTAGATTTAATATATTCTTTGTCTGATGTACCTGTTCCTTCAATCATGTTTTCAATGACTGACATTTTTGTCTTCATCTCCTGTAATTTGTTGGTGATGTTTGCACTTGTGTTTCCTGTTCACCTACCTAGATTTTCCATTACCACATTTTTTTCAGTTGTGTTTTCTTTATTTTTCTATTTCCCTTGTTTTTTGTTTGTTTGTTTGTTTGTTTGTTTTGTTTTGTTTTTTGGTTTTGGGGGTTTTTTTTTGGCTTTTGTGGACCTATTTTAAGGAATTAAAAAAAATATTTCCTCCAGTTCATTTATTGTCTTTTCCTTGAATATTTAAGGAATGTATTCATTTCCTCTTTAAAGACCTCTATCATTCATAAGGTGGTTTTAAGTCACTTTCTTATGTTTCAAATCTTTGGAAATATTCAGGACCTAGTAAAGTAGGCTGTCTGGGATATGGTGGTAACATATTGCGATAGGTGTTGTTGATTGTGTTCTTACACTGATGTTTAGGTATTTGGATTTGGAATTTATAGATTTACATGCTGATTTCTGGGTTTGTCTTTGTGGGATGGATGTTTTCTTCCTTGGTTTCTCTTTCCTTTCTGGTGTTCTGGCTGGAGTAGCCTGTGGTAGATTTGCGAATCTCTGCTCAGGTTGGGGACTTGAAATTCGCATGGTTTGGATGTCTTCAGGTCAAACAGTGAGTTTCTAATCAAAATGAGGACTGGAGTCTTGGCAATGCCCATGGCCACTGATCTAGACAGGTGTCCTCTGTGGTTCAGGATGCTGATTTCTAGAAGAGTAGAAGGCCTATTCCAGATGTTGAGAAAGCTAGCCTGGTGTTTAGGGTTCAGCATGCAGGTCTGGCCTCTGGTAGAGTAATTGGTCTCTGACATAAGTGAGGGTCTGTATAACATGACAAGGAGAGAAAGGACAGTTGGTATATGTTGGTATATACTGAGTGTCTGTACAGGGTTGGAGACAGTGTATATATAATAGTTTCAACATATATGGAATATTCCCTGACTTCCTTTGGCTACATGGACTGCCACTCCATTATTTAAAATGTTTTCTAGATGCCTTTGGTCGGGTTAAGTATTTCCTTGTTTTCAATAAGTTGAGATGTTTTCAACATGTTGGCTGCTGTATTTTGTAAAATGATTTTCTCCCAGCTGGGCGTGGTGGCACATACCTTTAATCCCAGAACATGGTAGGCAGAGGCAGGCGAATTTCTGAGTTAGAGGCCAGTCTGGTCTACAAAGTGAGTTCCAGGACAGCCAGGGCTATACAGAGAAAACCTGTCTCAAAAACAAAACAAAACAAAACAAAACAAACACAAACAAACAAACAAACAAACAAAAAAGATTTTCTCCCATGATTTCAGAAATCTTGTTACATTTCTTTTTTAGAAAGATAATGTGGTGACTTACATATATCTTAACTTAGATCTGCAGGATCAACTCCATTTCATGGCCATGAAATTTAATTTTTATGAGTCATTGGATTCAGGCTATAATATTTTCTGGAGGAAATTTGTGTGTGTTTATGATCTTTGCTATGCTTTCATTGCCTCACCAATCAAGGCAATACTAGCCTACCAGATGAGCCAAAAACATTCTCTCCCATTGCTATTTTTCTGGAAGCAATAAAATAAAATCAATATGTTGTTTAGGTGAACAACTTGTATAGTACACCATCAAAATAATGTAGACTTTGAACTTAATTTTCAGAAATGTCCTCTCTTTGATAACAGGATCTTTAATAAATATGATATATATAATATAATATATGATATATAATATAGTGTTACACACATCCCAATGAAGTTGCTTGACAAGTTGAAAAACTTGAAAATGCTCACGGGACAGAGTTTCAAAAGGAACTCATCTCCTAGGAAGACATTCTTGCTACCCATATATCCCAGCATTAGTCTGGTGTATAGATCCACGTGCTCTCATTTAATAGGACTTTATTATAGTGCTTTTAAAGTTTGAATTCTGACCTAGCTAAGCCTTCTGCCAGTATTCCAATGTCCTAGTATATCCTTGTATTCAGTATGAATCTAGAGACAGGGAAACTAATTAGGAATTACAAAGAACAGAGACAGAGTAGCTCAGGGCTGGTCTGCAGAATGTTTACTAGGGACTATAGCCAGTCTTACCCAGGCAAGGAACTACTTAACAGTTAGAAATCTCAGGGCAAGCTTAGCAAAGTATATACTTAGAATCTTCTACAGCCAGGTATGGCAGACTACACTACTTGTTAGTAGAAAGTTCCCCCACACTATCTCCTGAAATATAGCTAACTCACTGCCCTATACAGGAATTCACCATTATCTAGGAAGAAGGAAGTTTGTGACCTGGGGAGGAGCCAGAGTAGATACTTAGCTAGTTGAATTACACCCATATACAAGTATTTACAATAGCCTAGGGGGAAGGTGGACTAAGGCAAGGACAGGAGACCACGCCCCTGGCTTCTAAGTTTAAGCTGACCTTAGGTGTAGTTGTCTTTGATCCCAGTTGTTAACTTTGATTCTATCCCAGTTCTTCCATGTTTGCATTCCTCTGTTTTGTGTAAGAATCCAGTAACCTCTTTGTATCTTGCAGGTATGTCACCTAACTTCCCTATTTTCTTCTGTATAAAAAGTCTGATTCGAAATTTGACAAATTACACTCAGATCCACACTCCCTTTTGTCAAGTCTGTTTGTCAGCCCACTTTCACTGACTCCATGCCCATCTGTCAGAACCCCTGATTCCTACGGATTGAGGGGGGCCGACTAGGCCCAGTCTGTGGCAATATAGTATATATAATATATTTCATATTATATAATATAAACATTTGCAATAATAATATAGTGTTGCACCATCTTCTTGAAATTTCCCCATATCTGATTGCTAAAACTGTCTGTGTGAATGTTTTAGAAGTATTTTGTTAAAAGTTCCTCTACCATTGTAAAATTTCTTTACAAATAGAATGTAAAAATGTAAAGAATTCCTTTGCCAATCTAGGGTATGGCTGAAACACCACAACTAAATACATACAGAAAGTTTTTGAAGACTAATTAAAAGTATTAAAAACTTGAAAAAGCATCAAGTTCAAAATTACCACACTATGGAGCAGACCAAAAAGACGTAAATCCAAAGTCTTTTGCACAAAATCATTTCTACAAGAAAATGTAGAATAGTTTGCAGTTATCTTTTAAATGTGTTAGGGTAGGCATCCCAAACAACTCTCCTGCCAGATGTGCTTCATCTATAGCTGAAAGAACTGCAAAGACAGTGCACAAGGGAGAATAAATACCTCAGGTTGGTAAAATAACCATAAATATCTGCCCAGAGGATTCCACTTAGAGAACAGAGCCAAGGTCTACCTCTCACTGAAAGGGTATGAAGATGCCACCACTCATCTTCTATAGAAATTCATGTATATATACAGAATATATATATATATATATATATATATATATATATATATATATATGTGTGTGTGTGTGTGTGTGTGTGTGTGTGTGTGTGTGTATGTATATATGTGTGTGTGTATATATATATATATATATATATATATATATATATATATATATACATATATATGACCTGAGATGATTTGGTGTATTTTCTGAGAAAGCAGAGGCAGATTACTTTTCCATTTCAGTAGTTATCAGTCTGTAAATAGTCTTCTGGAATACATATTATTGGGAGATGACCGGCTCGAGTTTTGTGAACTGACTCAGTGGATCTTGAGGTATCATAATTTTTATGAGTTGGAAATTAGGTCTTTACATAAGGACACGTGTACCCATGGGTTTTCTCTTATTGGAGATGACTTTCTATCAGCTATTCTTGTTTTCCTCCAGTGATACCGTTGTTCTTTCTCTCTGCATTTTGTAACTGTGGGATAATTCGTGTGTTCTTTTCAGCTTGTGATGAATAGAAGGTTTGTATATCTTGTACAGCCAGCTATTTTAGAGCTAGATTCTCCATCATCTCCATCAATCAATATTTTTAGTTATGTTTGAGACAGAATTTCTCAATGTACACCTGCCTTCTGGTACTCTGCATGAGTACAGTCTTAGTCTTATTGTGCTGAAAGTATGTTACTAAATCATATTAATATTTTTTTCTTTTGACTCTCTTGGTTGTCTGTATAAAATTATGTCAGTATGTTGAAAATATTAGACTGATATGTAGTCCATATAATGCAGAATGGAAAGAGATTGCTTCCATTTTGAATAAGTAAAATAAATCTTAATATTTCTGACATTTAGATTTTAGACTTAGGTAATTTGTATATTTAGCATAAGGTGCCTATCATATGTATTCTTTTGCTCTTTTCTAGAGATTCCATTTGCTTCCATAGATATCTTTGTCTAATGGTCCCTTAATTTAGGAAAAAAATTTATAATCATCCACAAATATTATTTTTATTCTATTTTCTCTATTTTTCTAATTTTATGACTCACAAAAATATGTATCAATTAGCAGTTTATCTGTATTTCTCAACTCTACATTCATAAAACTTGGCATGTCTTATTTTTATGTTGTTTTCTGTATTTCCCAAATACTATGTTATTCTCTGTCACATTTTATTTGTCTAAACTTTCATTTAGATACTTTCAAACTGGTTATTTATCCTGTAGTATTGATCTAATTTTCTTTTTGTATGTTTTGTTTTATAATTTTTAAACAAATGACAATGATGTCATAATGAAAATTTAAGAGCGTTATATTTCTAAAGCAAGGCTAACATGTATTTATCTAAGAATGCAATGCATTTGCTTTGGTACTTTCGATATGAATTGTCTTGTTAAGTATTCCTAATGTTTGAATTATAGATTTATTTTAGAATTATAATCATGTGTTTATTTAACTCCAAGTTTGACTGAAGATATTTAGTAACTTTTGTATGCCAATCCCATAATAAGATATATATATATATATATATATATATATATATATATATATATATATATATATATATATATATATATACAGTTTTGAATTCCTTGTTTTCTTAGGCACCTAAACATGCAGTAGATATTTAGAGGTATTTCAATGATTTTTACTCTGAGAAGTTGTTGATTACAATGTCGACTTACTCACATAGTCAATAGCTCAATTCCATACCTGAAGGCTGTACCTTTCTCTCACTTTCCTTCTATATTTTACAATAAAATAGTCATTCCAAGAAGAAAATTTCAAATTATTAATTAATATTTATTTCCAAACAGTAAGGCCTGACACAAATTTGTTTTTATCATGAAAACTGTACCATTCATTAAGGACAGTTCTTGAGTATAACAATCCAAGTCTCTTTTTAACAATCACTCTTGATCAATTTAATTTGCTGTTTGGCAATGTCCCCTCTTTCTTATCTCCCTCCTCCTTCCAACTGCCTTCTAAATATCCATGTTTACATCTGAAGCAATGGATAATCCCAGTCCTAATCAACCCTATTAAACTTCTTGACCAATAAGCTCCTGAACCTGATAGTTTGTTCCTGTTCTTGCTATAAGAAGATCCAAAGATATCCGATTTATATATTTTCATTTTCATTCTTACCCACTGTTCTTCTTAATTCATTTATAACATTGCTTTAATGTAGGATTGACTATAATTTAATACCAACATGGATAAACATATATACATTATGCATTCTTTGCCAATCTATCTTGTTAATATTTAGAAATGAAAGACTGGGTCAAATAATGACTGCTCACTCACTGAGTTATGAAGTTTAGGTACCCATGGACCATGTTTTCTCTCCCTGTAGCATACCAAACTCTCTTGAGTACTGCCTACATCAATTCCTGAATCACTTCCTTTGTTAGAAAACNACATATATACATTATGCATTCTTTGCCAATCTATCTTGTTAATATTTAGAAATGAAAGACTGGGTCAAATAATGACTGCTCACTCACTGAGTTATGAAGTTTAGGTACCCATGGACCATGTTTTCTCTCCCTGTAGCATACCAAACTCTCTTGAGTACTGCCTACATCAATTCCTGAATCACTTCCTTTGTTAGAAAACAAAGCCTTTGCTTTGGTAGCTTGGGGCCCCTGCCCCTGCCTCATTCAAATGTTTTAATTATCTTGCTTTTTACAGATATGTTTCATCCCCCCCCCCCCCTGCAACATTTTGTTGCTGGCAGAAAGGCTGACAAGGCAGCTGACACAGTGGCTATTACATTGAACAGTTTCTAAACAATATCATTTTGCTACCCTTGTGCTTTCACTGAGATTATAGGGTGTCTTCTTCTCTGTGGAACAATGCAGTTCAGAGCCACACCAGGGGTCCTGAACGAATTCCATCCCAACCTTCAGAGCTTCCAAATTAATGCAATTATCACCAGAGATGTCATTTCGGGCACTTGCAGAATCACTATAGTAGTTCATCTTGACAAGCCAGAGAAAGCAGGAGTTGTGTAATCAGAGTGTATGATGAATAGCAGCATGTGTTAATAATGCTTACAGGAGCAGGGTATGTACATATACAAGTGATAGCTCTACACATGCATGGTGAGAGATCTGAACTGGGACATGACAGTGGAAATGGCTGACTGAACACATGCTGAAATTCAATGAGACATCTTCAAAGACTGAGCATCCATGTGAATCATGGTGTTTGATGAACATCACGGAGGACTAAGAAGTCAGGACTAACTCCTGGACTTTGCCAGGCTTTTTGTAGGAGGTCATTTTAACTCCTGTCACCATTCTATGTCAATGCCAACCACTGTTACTCTCTTCCCATTCCCAGTGCAAAGGGAAAATCTACTCTAACTTTTTGATGTTGTTGTTTCTAAGTTTCCCTTTAACCCAGATTTATTAGAGAGTGCTGTGGCCTATCTGTAGGATGTGATTGGGCCCTGTGTAAGGTAATGATTTTCAACAGATGGGTATTAAGAGGCACATGAAACTGACAGAGTTCAGTGGTTAACACCTCTTTTTTTAATAGAATATTTTATTTATTTACATTTCAAATGCTATTCCATTTCCCCATTCCCCCCTCCAAGAATCCCATCTCCCTTCTTCCTCCTTCTATGAGGGTGTGCTCCCAACCACCTTCTCCTTTCTCCCCACTCTTGAATTCCCATACACTGGAGCATTGAGCCCTCATGGGACCAAGGGTCTCTTCTTCCATTGATGCCCAACAAGGCCATCCTCAGCTACATATACAGATTGGGTCCCTCCATGTGTAATCCTTGGTTGGTGGTTCACACCCTGGGAGCTTCAGTTGGTTGATATTGTTCTTCCTATGGGGTTGCAAAACAGTTAACACTTCTAATATCTGAATTAGTGAACATCACAAAGACAGAGATCTGAATGGAAAAATCACAGTATCCACTCATTTACATTAACTAGCTCCACAGATGTACTTTGCAGAACAAAAATAAAATATCCCATGTCATGGATGAACCTCTTTTCATGTGGAGATGTAGAACTTGGTGGAGTGGAATCCAGTTCTTATCATACAGAGGCCTGCCTATCTGCCAGGGGTGCCCAGGTACCACCTGCATGCTGCTCAGAGGAGGCAGGACAAATCCAGAAGGGAGAGTTCACAGCCTGTGTTTCCCATCTTAGAACCAGAAGGGGAAACAGTAGGAATTTGGGACAAATGCTGTGGTTCCTGCTCTCCTGTCTGAGTACCTAGTCAACCGCCAGGAGAGGGAAAGCGAAACGGGGAGAGGGGGTGGTTATGGCTGACTTTTACCTTCTGGGTATCTGGCACCAGACAAAGAAAGGGAGGCAGAGCCTAGGACTAACATGATTCAGCCAGTTGTATGTGAGTACTGGAAGGACTGGAGAAGAGAAAGCTTTCTTCAGGAGTCTTAGGCACTATGGCTTTTTAGGCAAAGGCATTCTCCACACAGCCATCCTTATGGAAACATCACTTTGAAATGATTCTTGCTCGCTCATATTGCTTTATTTGGTGGTGGATGTAAATGCATATACGTTATTCGGGGTGAACAGGGGGTTATATACTTCTTAGGAGAAGGAATACCCATGAAGGGAAGGGTGAAAGTTTAGGATACCAAAATGCCTCAGGACCATGGGGAAGCATTCCAGATGTTATGCTAAGTGACTGAATGCCTATGAACCTCTCAGTGGTGTGTCCTGGTTAATTGTTCTAGAATAGGATCAGAGACTCTGGAAGCAGCTCCACTTCTGCCAGTCTCAAATCTCTGAGATTCCCAGGGTCTGTGCTAACTCATTCTCACCAGTTCTTATTTCTGTCTGGTAGCATGGTCCCACATGCCCTACAGGTTACCTTTACAGCTAGGTTTAGGAATTCAATCAATGCTTCTCAAAATTGAGCCTATGATGCCATCAGTGCCCAAAGGAATGACTTTGGCAGCATACGTTGTCCTTAGCCTGCATTGGGTATCAGCATTTTACTTCATCTAGGTGACAAGAATCACTTACCTTGGCCAGTAATCTAACAACAAAATGTTTAGAGTGGTGTTTAGGCGAGTGATAGCTGATATTTAATGAGATATGTGCTAAATCTCCAGTGAGGAGTTTTCTCCTTTTGGAAACCAGGATCTTTGATATTCTAGAACACTAACCTTCAGGAAAATAAACACAAATTTCCCAGATGGGTTGCTGGAACTGATAAGTGGAGGCCATTCTACAGCTGTGCCATCGATGAGGACTACATATAACAGTGTCCACTATGTATCTCCCTGCACTATGATATGTGTCTTAGTGGGTTGCATCTCACTTTCACAAAAATCCTCTCCTAACCTGATTTCCCAGTAGTAGCTTCTACGAAATATATATATATATATATATATATCCTCTTCTGTTTTCACAGAAAGCAGAAAAACCGGTTGAATTATTCACAGGTGTGACCTTACTAGCATATCCTCTTTGTCTCAAAGGGGCATGGTGGCGCACACCTTTAATCCCAGCACTTGGGAGGCAGAGACAGGCAGATTTCTGAGTTTGAGGCCAGCGTGGTCTACAAAGTGAGTTCCAGGACAGCCAGGGCTATACAGAGAAACCCTCAGTGTCAGGTTACAGACTATGTAGGTCCATAGAAATGTGTTAGAAAGTGGGCCCTGGTTAAAAGTGAAGTATAATGGAGATACCATGAGAAAAGGCTTGAGTCATAGCTGGTAGATACTGACATATAATGTCTGGTAGATAGTATGACTGCGGCCAAGACTTTCTACATAGGCTTAATTTACAGCTCAAACTCTGCCACTCTCTAGGATTTTCTGAGTCTCAGAATGAATGCTTTTCTATTTTACTTTTCTTTAGATCTTCACTGTGTAGTTACACGTGAGTTCATACCAATACCATAATATTTATATTTTCTTGTGTTTCAGATATTCAGGGTAAAGAGTTATACACATATAGGTAATAATACATCTTTGCTTTGACCCCAGTGTGTGATCTTGCTGTTATCATATAATCTCTTAGAGTTTTAATTTTTCACTGAAGATTTAAATATTGAAAATAAAGATTCAATAAGTATCTGTGTTGTGTATTTTATGCTTAATATTTTACATTATTAATGTTAGGTTTCTTTTTTTTTTTTTTTTCTACTTTTATTAGATATTTTCTTCATTTACATTTCAAGTGTTATCCAGCTAGTTCCCTATATCCTCCCCCCTCCCGGCCCTGCTCCCCTACCCACCCGCTCCCACCCCTTGGCCCCTGCGTCCCCCTGTATTGGTTTCTTAATACTATTAGTAATTCTTTAGGTTTAGGATTTTTATTTTACTACCAGGTAAATATATAAAGTTGTTAACAATTGTCACTTAAAACTGAAGGAATCTCACATGATTATCGGGAATCAAATGCATGAGTGTATCTAACTAATCACATTTCATTGTAATTATTTTGGCTACTCATACATCCCCAATATTTAGTATTTCCCCATATTTTGTAACTCTAAAATTTTCATAGGTCTAAATACTAGGTAAATACATTCTTACCCTGCATTTTCCTATGCATTTTTTTTTTTGCTGTGTAAAAGATATTTAGCATTTCATATTTCATTTTCTTTATCCACAAACTGGAGGCCCTCATTCTGACCTGCATCATCAAAAAAGCAATTTCTATTAGCAAATTAATGGCTGTTGAGGCAGCTATCAATGCTGAGTATCATTCATACGAAATTGGGCTTCAATTGCCAAACAGAAAGTGAACCATTACAGGGTATCCCTTCGGGAGTGAGAGTTTAAGCTTTCCCCCCACCCTTTCTTTTTTCGGGCTACTAAGAAAAAAGTACTGGTCAAAGAGATGAGGCAAAGGCAAGGGGGAGGAGAAGGGCAGGGAGGAGAGGAGATAAAACAGTTCAAGGTTGTATTTTCCTGACTTCGTTCCTGCAATGTCGGTTTCACCCTTTATGACAAGGTCTGGGGAAGATGCGGTTTATGATGTGCTTCAAGTGTGATAAAGAAGCTGAGAGGTGAGCCCAGGAAGGGTTAGGTGTCCTTGAGGACCGGATGGGCTTGAGTACTCTGTGAGGATGGATGTTATTAAATTGAATTATTATTATTAGCACTTGGACAATGTGGAGAGGAAAAAGAGGAGAAAGAAAGAGGGCTGAATTAGATCAGCACCTGGATCACATTGTGAGAGAATTCTGTGCATTGCAGCTGACCTGTAAATACAGTAGGGAGTCCAAGAGGCGGGACTGGGTATACAGGAATATTCTGAGTCTTTGCTAATTTAGCAAAGGCTGAGGGTGATTTGGGTAAGGTGGGGGATGTTAAACCTGGAATTCTTCTTAACAGATACATAATTCATTCTGAGGCCCTTCTATGGTGAGAGATGAAGATACAATTAAATAAATGTTATAATTTCTGCTCTTTGAGTTATCTTTGTACCAGCCCAAATGGACCTCTCTCCTCAGCTGTCTCTATGGCCGTGCATGTTATTCCACTTTCCCGAGGACCTTCATGCTTTTCTGATCTAAGTCACATTATTTCCACCTTTCACAGGCCAGTTTTGAATTGCAGTCATCATTTTTATTGGCAGCAGTTAACATTTATGAAGCCCTTACCATGTGCCAGGGACTGTGCTAAGCGCTTAGCATTTACTGTCTTCTTTTATCTTCCCATGAGCACGGTGAGGAGGAATTCATTGATCCAATTTCACATTTGAGGATCTTCTTTTAGCAAAGTACATAGTGTTACTGCAGAGCCCCCAAGGGTCAGAAACGGCACTTCATCCTCTTTTTTTTTTGTCCCTAAGATTGTGAGCCTCTATTCTACAGATGTTGAGGAAACATAAGTAGATAATTCATTCATTAGTCCTACTAGCTGCCCTTCCATTGTAATGATTGATATAGGAGAGCAGAGTAAAATCATTCAAGAGTATGAGGAAAGGGTACTAGAAATACTCAAATTCCAAGGAGAAAACAGGACTCAGGACATGAATCACATTCTTCTATCTTCTCCAGAGGCCAGCAAATACAAAACCCTTGTGGAGTGTTGAGGAGTCTCTGAAGAACAAAGGAGAAATACTGAGTAGAAAGGTTACGCCTTAAAAAATCTGTTTAAGTGAAATACATACACAAATGACTCCGTAATCACATAAGCTATTTCAGTAGTCAAAACACTGGTGACTAAATATGAACAAACACAACAAAATACCATCCTTATAAGGTGCAACTAAATAGAACATCATTAGAAAATAAGTATATGGTGATAGTTTTTTTCTAATTTAGGCCACAAAAGCAACCCAAAAGGAAATATAAGTATTGTGGGGCAGAGGGAAAATTCTTTAAATAGTCTCATTTTTCTTAAGAAAATGATTTTGCAGTCTTGGTCATTATTATTGAGAGATAGAAATCTGACACAAGAAACTCATTTGAAATTAAAATCAAACCAGTCATCCAGTGCTATCTGTAACTTTAATAAAGTAGATATGCCCAAATATTTCAGTCCTTAAAGTTCTTTATTTGAAGGAAATTTAGTTAAAGTTTTGAAAAAATTCTGAAGAACCACAACAAAATATTAAAATGTCAATATTTGATAGATTTGATCAAGATACATTGTATACACAAATGAAAATTTCAAACACAAATTAATAGGCTCATGTGTTTTATCGAGTATTCTTGTGTTTGAGAAAGATATAAATGGGTGCATAGGCATCCTAATTACTTTTCTACTACTATGATAAGGCACTATGACTAAGAAAACTTTTAGAAGAAACTGTATAATGTGGGTCTTACAGTTACAGATGATTATAGTCCATGACCATTATGGGGAAGAACATGTCAGCAGACCAACAGGCATGGTGCTTGGGCAGTAGCCAAGACCTCATATCTTGATTTTTAAGTTGAAGGCAGAAAGAGTTAATTCAGAATGGCATAGCATTTTGGAACCTCAAAAAGTGACACACCTTTTCCAACAAAGGTGTACCTCTTAACCCTTCCCAAATATCTCCACCAAGTGGGGATGAGTTATTCAAATATATGAACCTATGGGAGCCATTCTCACCCAAATTACCACAATGTTTTTTCTTATAACTTTAAAATGGATTATTTGTCTATTTAATATTGATCAAAATTTTTGTTATTATCCTATTTGTATGAACGACTCACTATCCAACTAAATAGTCTCATTTCCATTTCTCCATTTTCCCACAAGTAGCTCTTCATTTTTATCCAATGTAATTTAAAGAGATTTAAGTTCTGAGTTCTCCTTCCTCTAAATATGACCACAGATATTCTCTTGTCATCAGCAGGAAACTATGACTAAAATCATAATCCTCTCCATTGCTTCTTGCCTATTTTAGTATTATTTCTCTTCAAGATTGTTGTAACTGTGTTTATTTGTTTGTTTATTTATTTATTTATTTATTTATTTTTACATCTCCCTGCCCAACATCCCATGTAATAGCTTTTAGGATAAATCCATTCACTCATCTTATTTATTTATTTATTTATTTATTTATTTATTTATTTATTCTTTTTTTTTTTTTTCTTACACTCCAGATTTTATTCCCCTTCAGGTCCATGCTCTGACTATTCCACATTTCATACCTCCTCCCCACCCCACTATCTCCAGAAGGATGTCCCAACCCACCACACCAGACCTCTAACCTCCCTGGGGCTTCCGATCTCTTGAAGGTTAGGTGCATTTTCTCTGGCTAAACCCAGACCTGGCAGTCCTCTGCTGTATACCTGTTGGAGACCTCATATCAGCTGGTGTATGCTGCCTGGTTGGTGGTCCAGTGTTTAAGAGATCCCAGGGATCCAGATTAATTGAAACTGTTGGTCCCTCTACTGGGTAGCCCTCCTCCTCAGCTTCTAGTTTTTCCCTAATTCAACCACAGGGGTCAACATCTTCTTTTCATTGTTTGGGTGCAAATATGGGCATCTCGCTTTTTCAGCTGCTCTTTGGGTCTTTTGGAGAGCAATCATGATAGGTCCCTTCGTGTGTGAGTGCTCCATAGCTTTAGTAATAGTGTCAGGCCTTGAGCCCCCACCCCTACCCTCCTTGGGTCTGTAACTGGAACAATTTTTCCTCAGGCTCCTCTGCATTTCCATCCCTGCAGTTCTTTCAGAAAGGAACAATGATAGGTCAGAGTTTTGACTGTGAGATGGAAATCCCATTCCTCACTTGATGCTCTGTATTTCTGGTGGGGTTGGGCTCTACAAGTTCACATCCCCATTGTAGGGCATTTTATCTGGGGTCCCTCCCTTTGAGTCTTAAGAGTCTCTCACCTCCCAGGTAATGATCAGAGAAAATCAGATCAAAACAACTCTTAGATTCCACCTTATACCAATCAGAATGGCTAAGATCAAAACCTCAGGTGACAACACATGTTGGCAAGGATGTGCAGAAAGAGGAACACTCCTTCATTGCTGGTTGGATGGAAAACTGGAACAACCATTCTGGAAATCAATCTGTCGGTTCCTCAGAAAACTGGAAATTGATCTTCCTGAAAACCCAGCAATATCACTCTTGGGAATATATCCAAAAGATGCCCTGCCATGCCACAGGGGCATGTGTTCCACTATGTTCATAGCACCATTATCTATGATACCCAGAAGCTGGAAACACCTCTGATGCCCCACGACAGAAGAATGGATATGGAAAATATGATTCATTTATACAATGGAATACTGCACAGCTATTAAGAATGAGGATATCCTGAGTTTTGCAGGCAAGTGTGTGAAACTAGAAAATATCATCCTGAGTGCAATAACTCAGACCCCAAAGGAAATACATGGTATCTATTCACTAATAAGTAGATTTTAGCCCCTACCCAATTAAAAATAAAAAGTACAGAATACCCAAGATACAGTCCACAGAACTCAAAATGGTCAACAAGCTGAAAAGCACAAGTGAGAATGCCTCAATCCCACATGGGAGGGAGAAGAAAGCAACCACAGAGGGGAGGGCGGGAGGGTGCTGGCTCCTTCCTGGTAGATCCAGGCCAGAGGTCATATCGGGGTCTCTCTGGGGCTGAGCAGCATGGCGAGTATTGAGTGTCAATGGCCCAAAAGAAACACACAGACTCTTGGAGTCTCATCAAAGCAGGAACTCAATTTTATGGCATTAGCCTCTTGCGTTTTTAAATTCGGAACATAGGGAGGGGGATTTTTGATAGGGTAAGATGAAGTAGGAGGTAGAGAAGGGTGTCTGGCAGGGCCAAAGACAAAGCTCTACATTAGGAACAGCTGGACAGACGCACAGCCAAACAGGTCTTGATGAGTCATCCAGATAAGGAAGTGACTGAGACAAGTCTCAAAACTTGAGCCAGGCATGGGTTTGTCCTCAAGGCCCAAACCTGGGCCAAAATGGGACCCAACATCTGCTTTGTCCTCAAGGCCCAAATCTGGGCACACTGGGGCCCAACAGGAGAGAGGACCTGGATGGAACAGGGGTGGAGCCAGGGTAAGAGTAGAACATGGTCTGTTATTGGGTGGGGGAAAATGACCGCAGCCCCGAGGGCCAGCAGAAAGAATGGAAACAGGCAACCTAGGGATGTAGCAGGTTGAAGGAACCATTCACTCACTTAAAAAAAAAAATACCTTGAAAACTTATAACTGCCTTTTTCAGAAATCATAGCTACTTTCTAGTTTTGAGCCTTCTTTCATATTCTGCAACTGTCAAGGTTGGTTTTTCCCAAAGGCTTGTGGTTAAAATCTTGATCATTTTCCCCTGGTACTACTGGGAGTTGGTAGAAATTTTAGGAAATGGAGTCAAAAGGGAGGAAGTTAGGAAAGAGGCAGAGTTATGTTAAAGGAGTTCATTGTACTTCCATTCTCCCTTGCAATGTTTCTTTCTGCTATAAAGTAAGCATGTTTATTCTACTTCTTTCTTCCTGCTGTGATTTCTGCCTAATGAAAAAACACACTCAATAGAATCAACAAAACACAGACTGAAACTTCTGAAACTGTCAGCCAAAATAAATCATTTACTTCTTAAGAATCAATCCAATCAAGTATTCTGTTATAGAAGTAAAATAGGTGAATAATGTAGCAACTCTTTCTTAAACAACAATATCATGAGTTTTCTATTAATTCTGGAATATTCTGTTTGTTCATGCTTCTGCATCTTGTTTCATGGTTGATCAGTTACTCTTGAAATATTCTTCAAGTGAGCTATATTAATTCTTCAGGTATATCAATAACTCATAATTTAGACACTAATATCAAATGTACACAATACATTTCCCTTCCCTTTAAAACTTTAAGGTAAATATAATTTATTTTCAAATTTCTACTTATGTGAAACAAAGATGTTCTCATTGTAGCTCTTTGAGCTGACTTACTTAAAACATATAAACCACACTGTAAACAATTAAATGCAAACAAATATGTATTAATGTATCTTTAGGTATCTAGATCTGCAAAAGAAAGTATATCAATACAAACTTCTAGATTTTCAATATTTACACTTTCTCTTCTACAAGGGTAAAAAAAAAACAATGCAAATATCCGTTTTGTATGTATTCGTGTGCCTATGCATGTTTATTAGTGTGTACATCAAGGCCAGAGGACAATAATGGGTATAAATCTGAAGGAGGCTATACGTTTTCTTTGAGAAAGAGTTTGTCATTGGCTTGAAATGCACCAAGTAGTTTGTCATCTGATAATAGAGTATCACTTATCAAATAGGCTTTACCAGGCTCCCTGAGAATATAGATACTTGCCCCCTTCTGTGTTATCTTCTTCTTTATTGATATCATTATTAACTGAAAAAGAATAAAATCTATGTATAGGTTCAACACAGGTTTTATCTTATGATCAGCTACCATATTGATATAATCTTGTAAAAACTTTCCTGATACTTTAGATGAGTATTGATCATCTCCAAATCAAAGCAGATGCATATGTTCTTGCCATCTCCAGTATAGTTATTACAATTAGAATTCTTAAGTGAATTAGTATCCTAAAGTACATAACGCAAAGATAGAAAATTCAGCTCATAAGCACAGAGATAAGAAGCATCATGTGACTTCTTTAAAAGTTGAAAATAAAAATTAATTATTTTCTTCCTCTCTCTCCCTCTTCCTCTAGCCTTTCTCCTCTCTCTCCTTTTCCCCTTTCTCTCCTCTTAGCCATGGCCATTCTCTCTCTCTCTCTCTCTACCTTTTCTCTTTCCCTCTGCCTTTCTACAATAAAGCTCTAAAACCATAAAAAAAAAAAAGAAAAGAAAAATTAAAAAGTTAGACAAATGTGAGATTAACTGAAATGAAGAATTTTCCTCCATAGATTCCTGAAAGAAGGCAGGCAGTTTTCAGTGAATGAAGTACTATAACATAACAGCAAAGGCAATGGCACATTCTCTTCCCAGATTTTCTATCAAGAATCATGGTCTTCTCATGGCAATGAATAAAATACAATGCCTGAGGAGCAGATGCTTTCACTACTCTGCCGATTTGCTGTTTCCCATGCTGAGAAATTCTGTCACGATATCTGATACTGTTCTGCACACAGAACTACATTCTGAAGTCTCTTTGGTCCCTAGTGGAGCTTTGTTATGACACCTTATGTTGACCTATAACCTTTTCTTCACAGCCTTCCTTGCTAGTCACAGCCCAATAGCATCTTGGTGTACAACACTTAGTGTCCAACTGATGCCATTAGTTTCACCACTGATGCCCATTTGCAAACCAATGTATTCAGTCCCCCCACCCCCCCCCGTGGGATTACTGTCATTGATCATTCTTGCTTGACTACTTAGCATATGTGCTGCAATGGCCTTCCATGTTTGGAGTGATTAAGATTCTTTGTAGCAATGGTCTCTCTTTATAGAAAGTAGACATTTATAAATCAAATCTTAGTTCCTGCATATCCTGAGTTTCTTCCTTTTGCTCCTAAGAAGCTCATAAGTTGCAGGGCATCTCTCATCTGGGTTTATTTCAATGTCTGTCAATTTCATACTCACTTAAATATTATATGATATTAATCATTTAGAACTGAAACCTTTGATATTGGCCTTCATCTATATTTCTTCCCTTAAATTTTTCCTTCCTCCCCCCTTTCTCCATTCTTTCTCTCCTCCTCTTTCTCCTCTCCCTTCTTTCTGTACTTCATTTAGAAATTCAGAAAGCAAGATGGCTTCCTCTGTGAGTTTTTTCTGACTTCTCCCTCCTCTCATACTTAATACTTACTCATTTACCCCCATGTGTCATTGTGAGAAGAGAGAAAGGACTTCCTTCTCTTCACTCAAAGCATCACTCACTATATTTTTTTCCAGATTGGGAATTACATTTTTTTATACATAAATTATTCATAGTACTGAAAATGCCACTTTTTTTTTTCAACTTTTATTAGATATTTTCTTCATTTACATTTCAAGTGTTATCCAGAAAGTTCCCTATATCCTCCCCACTCCCGGCCCTGCTACCCTACCCACCCGCTCCCACCCCCTGGCCCTGGCGTTCCCCTGTATTGGGGCATATAAAGTCTGCATAACCAAGGGGCCTCTCTTCCCACTGATGGCCAACTAGGCCATCCTCTTCTATATATGCAGATAGAGACACGAGCCCAGGGGGTACTAGTAAGTTCATGGTTATTCTTCCACCTATAGGGTTGAAGACCCCTTTAGCTCCTTGGGTACTTTCTCTAGCTCCTTCTTCCTTGGGAACCCTGTGTTCCATCTAAAAGCTGACCGTGAGCTTCCACCTCCATGTTTGCCAGGGATTGGTATAGAAAATGCCACTTTTGATAAGGAAAAATCATAAGCATTGTGTGAAAAACCCCTAATTTGAAATATTAGTGTTAATAATCTAAACTAGATCTTAAAAACACATCTTTCTTTGCTTTCTTTCTTTATCCATCCTTCCTTCTCTCTTTCCATATGTAGTTTACATAAATTTTCTAGTTAATTTTTATAGTTAATTTTTCAAAGAAATATGTATCAGTCATTAACCTCTGTTTTGTCTTATTTTTTGCTATCTTGTAGAGGTGTTTTATATGTAATTATTTTTGTCTCTGTGAATCATAATGATGTTTTCATTAAAAATTATATTGTTAATAAAACAAACTTATAATCAGTATGTATGGTTTGCAATTTTATATATACATTAAATCACTTAACTAAAGAATTAGAAGATGCTGTCAAGAAGAGACAAATAGAGTACAAGAGCCATAGGGTATGGAGGACACTAAAGAAACAAGCATCCCCCCTTAATCAACATGCTAGGTAAAAATATAAACTCACAGAGACTGGGACAGCATAAATAGGCTTGCACCAGTTGAAATCCTAGAGCTGAAAAAAAAAAAAAAAAAAACAGATACATGCCCCAATTCCTAACCCCTAAACAATTCCCAATTGATAATTCACTTTAAGTAAAAATATAATTTCATCCAAGAGTGTCTCACTGGGAAAACTAACTATTCCCAAGGTTAGGTTGCCTCCATGTAGATGGGCAACAGAAAATGAACTTAATGTAATTTTTGGAAGCTCCTTGCCTCATAATGCTGTGTCAGAGTTTTTTTTTTTTAATCATCTTATCTTTTATTTTTACTTCATTATATCTTATTATATTTTATTTATTTATAATCTTCTTAACCTATAGCTCACTTGCATATTGATTATGACTTCCAGTTCAGTGGTTTTATGATATTCTTGAGTGTGCAAACAAGAATGTCTTGGTGTCTATATCAGTTTCTTGTGCTTTTTCTTGGGTTATTTCCTTCTGTATGTTTTGTCCAATTTCAATGTGTTAATTTTTTTCTGTGTTATATTTTATTTACTATATTTTACTATTATGCTTTAGATGACTGTTTTCTAATCAGAAGCAGAAAGAGGTGAATCCAGATGGAAGGGCAGGTGGATAGGATCTGGGAGAAGATATTGTAGTCAGGATATATTATGTGAGAAAAATAGTTTCAAAAAAGGGAAAAACATGTCAAAATTGTACATAACACCTTTGAGACATGCAGATCTAATATAGAGACCACAGCACATATGAGAAATGTAATAAATAGTATCACACTTTCAAAGTTTGTTTAAAGGCATGAAAGTTTCTATCAAAGTCAACTGTTATAGGATACTGTATAATGAAAATATAAGAAAAACTGTCATTATGTTTCAGAACAGAGGTGGTTGATGAAATTATAAGTCACCAAAGACAATTTATTGTATGGATCTTGTTTTCTTAATAGCAAAACTAAATGGAGAAAATCAATGCATTCAAAACTCTCAGTAAATATTACTTTCAACCTAGAATGAAATGCTTAGCCAAACTACCAATTGAACAAGAGAACAAAGGACAGGTCTTGTTCAGAAACATCATATTTGTTCCAGGAATATGTAGCCACTGTGACAGGAATAATTGGGTTATAATATCTTGGAAAGAATAAAGCAGTGCCTGAGCACATCTGAGAGTTTCACCTATAGTATAGTAGAAGTGCAGCAGAGAATATCTAAGTCCCCAATGTCAGCATAAGATACAAACACAGCGAAGTGAAGTCACCATGTAATAAAGAAACACTAACAGTGCAGCTTAGAGCACTTACAAACGTGAAGGACTGGTGTCTGTTGGATAGATCAAGAGATAGTAAAAAAGGAAAACACATTATTGCTCAAATGAAAAGGTTGCAATGATGAAGTGAAAAAGGTTTATATAGTTAGCATGTTAATAAATAGTAAAGAATTTCTCATCTGTACTGTGGTCCCTCTATCAGATCTGCAAGTCTTAAAAGTGTTATCTACAAAGATTACATAAATATTATGTTAGCTAATAAAATGAATTACTGTTTTTTGATATAAGTGGAAGACAAGACTGAAATGATTATACAAATAATCAAGAAGTTAGACTCTAGAGAACCAAATAACCCTATTAAAAATGGGGTACAGAGCTAAACAAAGAATTATTCTCAACTGAGGAATACCGAATGGCTGAGAAGCTCCAAAAGTATGTTTAACATCCTTGGTCGTTAGGGAAATGCAAATCAAAACAACCCTGAGATTCCACCTCACACTAGTCAGATTGGCTAAGATCAAAAATACAGGTGACAGCAGTGCAGGCGAGAATGTGGAGAAAGAGGAACACCCGTCCATTGCTGGTGGGATTGCAAGCTTGTACAACCACTCTGGAAATCATTTTGGCAGTTCCTCGGAAAATTAAAAATAGTACTACCTGAGGACCCAGCTCTACAGATCCTTGGCATATACCTAGAAGATGCTCCAACATGTAATAAGGACACAAGCTCCACTATGTTCATAGCAGCCTTATTTATAATAGTCAGAAGCTGGAAAGAACACAGATGTCCCTCAACAGAGGGACGGATACAGAAAATGTGGTACATTTACACAATGCAATATTAATCAGCTATTAAAAACAATTAGTTTATGAAATTCTTAGGCAAATGGATGTATCTGGAGGATATCATCCTTAGTGAGGTAACCCAATCACAAAAGAAGTCACTTGATATGCACTCACTGATAAGTGGATATTAGCCCAGAAACCTATAATACCCAAGATACAATTGACAAAACATATGAAAATCAAGAAGAAGTAAGATCAAAGTTTGGATACTTCAACCCTTCTTAGAAGGGGGAACAAAATACCCATGGAAGGAGTTACAGAGACAAAGTTTAGAGCAGAGACTAAAGGAATGACCATCCAGAGACTGCCCCACCTGGGCATCCATCCCATATACAACCACCAAACCCAGACACTATTGTGAATGCCAACAAGAACTTGCTGACAGGAACCTGATATAGCTATCTCCTGAGAGGCTCTGCCAGTGCCTGACAAATAAAGAAGTGGATACTTACAGCTATCCATTGGACAGAGCACAGGGTCCCCAATGAAGGAGCTGGATAAAATACCCAAGGAGCTGAAGGGGTTTGTAGCCCCATAGAAGGAACAACAATATGAACTAACCAGTACCCCCAGAACTCCCTGGGAATAAACCACCAACCAAAGAAAACACATGATGAGACTCAGGGCTCTAGCTACATATGTAGTAGATGATGGCATAATTGGTCATCAATGGGAGGAGAGGCCCTTCCTTGTTCCTGTGAAGGTTATTGCCCCAATATAGGAGAATGCCAGGGCCGGGAAGCAGGAGTGGGTGGGCCGGTGAGCAGGGGGTTGGTGGAGGGGATGGGGGGTTTTGGAGGGAAAACCAGGAAAGGACATAACATTTGCAATGTAAATAAAGAAAATATCTAATAAAACATAAAAATAAATTTAAAAAATTAAAAAAATAAAAATATCTAAAATTTACAAAAGGTACACAGTATAGTAACCTAGGTGTAGCAATGTGAGGTTATTTCTAGAATAAAAAAAGACAAACTCATCCTAATGCTGGTGTTTGTTTTTTAGCAGGGGACTTTCACATGTAGAACTTAGTAATTTAGTTTGTATGTGCCTTGTAGATAAATGTTAGAAACCTACTGTTCCTCTTGATGGAAGAACCCCATGGTCTAATTCACTTATTATCCCTTGAAGACAACCACAAAGCAGAGGAAGTGAGGTACTGCCATCTTCTTAATTTTCCCCAGAATACTGCATAGTTGCGACTACTTTAGGTGCACAGGAAGAAGTCCCTGTTTGTACATGAATGTTTTGGGCCATCAGGGTTGATTTTATTGCTGATTAGAGGAAAGAGTCTATCTTAACAATAGTTGCTTTGTTTATCACTGTAAAGTATCTCAGTCCATTACACTCTCCCTGTCACTAGATTAAGACCAATGCTTTGAACTTCCCTGGTCCCAGGTGTCTTTCTCTGGTTTCTTTGGAAGCAGCTTCCTATTTATCATTGCATTCCAAGTGCCAATGCCTTGTCTAATAGTCAATGTAGAATCAATAGTCCTTGATCCATGTGTGCTAATTAGTTTATGGGTTTACAACTTAAGAGAATGGACTTGTGTAACTTATATTGCCCCAAAATTCAAAGAACCAAAGTTATAGTACTGGCCCACGACTCCATCCCCACCTATTTGCTCTTAGAAAAACTTATTAAACTCTCTTTTGTTTGTTTGTTTGTTTGTTTGTTTCACATCCAGTGCTGATCATGGTATGGTGGCTAAAACAGGATGGCAGTATTGAGTAAGAAAGCTATCACATGCATACACTGTTTTAGATTATTTATCCAATTGTTGGTAAGGGTGTCTCGCTACAGATCCTATCCCCTCAAATCTGCTATCAAATCTATGACATTATGTCCCTTTGTAAACATGCATTTAGTTAATGAGGAGTCTTTAATAAAATGAAAGGACAGGAGCTAAATAAGGTCAACTAGACCCTTAAATAAGTTTAAATGATGTTACTATGTATAGAGACTAACATGGGTCCACAGCTCTGGACCTGCTTATATGCAGAATATACAATGTGGTCTTTGGAGTTTGTTGACACAACATTGGAGAGAGCTGTAGACATTTCTAATGGAAGACATCTGCTCACAAACAGCTCCCACTGCGGGATGACAATCCTAATAACAGGTATGTACATACGTATATATGTATATATGTGTGTGTTTATGTATGCGTGTATGTAGGTATGTGTGTAGCTCTCTTTCCTCTCTGTTCTCTAACCCCTCTCTATAAACTAACTCAACCCAAAACTTCCCAATAAGTTTGCCTCTGGCCTCTCCTAACTATCGGGAAACAAGCATTGAAAATATTTAAATGTTGGGAAAGGGATGGGATCTGTGCGGCAAACCAATATTCTCCATTAAAGTCTGAGACTTAAAGATCCATTTATCAAAACCTTTGGTGTGTGCCCAAGTCTTCCAGAATTAATGCATGCATGCCTATGAAAATCAATGTTTCCTGCCCATATAAACACCACAGCTCCAAATCAATCTCTCAAAGCCGAAGAGGGTTAAATATTTAAACAAGCTATGTATGGAAATACATTTTTAATGTTGTGAAGTCATTCTGATGAAAGATTACTCAGGAGCCTTCATTACTGAGTGTTGAGAGTAATGTGGTATTATGGGAACAGATGGCCCAGCTGTCTGTGGGCTCTGCCTCCCTCAGAATAGATTCAAATACTACTCCTAGAGTCAGCTGTTAGTAGCCAGTGGCTTGAATGGATGGCTGCCCACATGCCACACTTCTCTACATGACAGCCACAGTAGCTGGTATCTCAGGGAACACTTCCTTAAGGACTCAAATGCTGCTTTGGTTTGATTTGATTTCTTTGAGAGTGCTCCATGTGTCAGCAGCTTGTTCCAAATGGAAACTGTCATTCAGGAATCCTGCATGAATATGACGAATATGCTGGAGCTTATTTCCTGATGGGCAAATACCCACCACATTTCAGTCACTGACTTCTACACAGCATGCATGAAGGCCACTCCTACTCAGTCACATAGTCCTCAGAAGGAGAAAGGCAGTAGCATTAAGACTACTTCCATATCACTGTACCTCATACTTGTCATTCCTACATGGCCTTAGTATACTTGTCCCATTGCTGACCCTAAGTGTTTTTATCAATAATTTCTGCTGATCAATTTTTAAATATTTTAAAAAATATTTTTGAAGCTGGGCAGTGGTGGCACACACCTTTAATCCCAGCACTTAAGAGGCAGAGGCAGGCAGATTTCTGAGTTCGAGGCCAGCGTGGTCTACAAAGTGAGTTCCAGGACAGCCAGAGCTCCACAGAGAAACTCTGTCTCAGGAAAAAAAATTTTTTTGAATTATAATACAGTTACAATATATCTCCCTCCCTTTACTTCTTCTAAATGATTCCATATACTCTCCATTTCATCTTTGAAAGTTATGTCTTCCTTTCCTTTTCTCAACACATGACAATATTTTTAAAAACTAGTCTTCTGCAATCACCTTTTGTGTGACCACATAAGAGAATTAGGCAGGGGACTTCAGTCATGGGTACAAGGCCACTGTCTGGTCTTCTGGCCTCAACAGCAATAGTTTCTAAATATGTTTTCAAATTCATTTGTCTTCTGGCACCTCAGTTTCTTTTTCTCTAAAATATATTAGCATTTTGTGTTTATCCATCTCTATTGACTGCCTTGAGGAACCATTCAACCAATCAAAGCTAACTATTGATAATGTGAAATGTACCCTATTGTGAGAAGAAGAAGGGTAAATGGAGCGGGATCGGCCAAGGAGAACGGGGGTCATGCATGGCTTGGCATACTTCAGAGCATGTGGGAAGCTTCTAAGACCCACTCTGTTGTGGTCCTACCCACTTACTTCTATTCTTGCCTCCAAATCAGACTACAAAATTGCCTCTCTCCTTAAAAAAGACCCCTTTAAACCAAATTTGTTTGTGTTTCATCAGGTCCAACCAAGAGCCATGTGACGTTTTTGAGCCAAACTTTTAAGTGATGGGCCTGTGGTATGGTCTTGCATTTGGATAATGAACAAAATTAAAACTAAATATCAGTACAGGCCAAGATGACTACATCCTTCAATATCAACCCAATTAGTTGGTTTTACAGACTTTTCTAACATTAAGTTGCTATTGTTCTTAGTAAAAGTTACTCAAGACATGACAATGTTCCCTCCTGTGAGGGAACAACACCATCTTACACTCTTTCAAGCAGGTATACTTTCTTTTTTAATTTTTTTTATTATTTTGTTTTAAATAAATTTATTTTTACACTCTATATTCCATTCCCCACATCCTCTCTCTGACTGCTCCACATTCCAAACTCCTCCCCACTTCCTGTCTCCTCCTGTATGTCCCCACCCTCCACCCCACCTGACCTCTAAACTCCTTAGGACATCCATCCAGTCTCTTGAGGGTTAGGTGCATCATCTCTGAATGAACACAAACCCGGTAGTCCTTTACTGTATGTGTGTTGGGGGCCTCATATCAGCTGGTGTATGCAGTCTGTTTGGTGCTCCAGTGTTTGAGAGATTCAGGGGTCCAGATTAATTGAGACTGCTGAACCTCCTACAGAACTGCCCTTCTCCTCAGCTTCTTTCAGCCTTCTCTAATTCAACAACAGGGCTCAGCTGCTTCTGTCCATTGGTTGGGTACATCTATCTGCCTCTAACTCTTTCAGCTGCTTGCTGGATCCTTTGGAGATCAGTCATGCTAGGTCCCTTTTTGTGAGCGCTCTATAGCCTCAGTAATAGTGTCAGGCCTTGGGACCTCCCTTTGAACTGGATCCCACTTTGGGCCTGTCGCTGGACCTTCTTTCCCTCAGGCTCCTTTCCATTTCCATCCCAGTAATTCTTTCAGACAGGAACAATTGTGGGTCAGAGATGAGATTGTGGGATGGCAATCCCAACCCTCACTTGAGGTGGGCTCTATAAGTTCCCTCTCCCTATGGTTGGGCATTTCATCTAAGGTGCCCCCCATTGATTCCTGAGAGTCTCTTACCTTCCAGATCTCTGGTGCATTCTGGAGTCACCACCCCCCAACTTCCTATCTCCCAAGGTTGTCTGTTTTTATTCTTTCTGCTGGACCTCAGGGCTTCAGTCCTTTTCCCTCACCCAATACCAAATCAGGTTCCCCTCTCCTTCAACCCCAACCACCCCGTCTGTCTGTCCACTTTCCCTCCCAGTTCCCTCTCTCCCTCCCCACTTGTGATTGCTTTCTTCTCTCTCCAAAGTGGCAGCTATAGTTTCTTTAATGTAGAAATACATAAAGACAAAAATTTGTAGAGGATTTAAAAGGAAAAAAAAAATACTTGGCAGCCTTTGTGTGCTGCCTCCTTGTTACGGGCTCACTAATTCCACAAAGACCAAATCATCAGCTGTCAGAGGAAGTGCTGCCAGACCTTTTACGTCACACTCCAGTGCTGCTGTTACCATTAGGCCAGTGCTGTCATTCTTTTCTCTGGTTTAGTAGCTGTGAGTGTGTGCATGCAGCAAGTCAGGTGGGTGCCAAACCCTGCAACTTTGCACTTGCTTGGCATGTTGAGGTTCCCAAATTTGACTCTATTTGTTCTCACTACAGACTAACTAGTTTGTACATTTTGGCTGTTATTTTCCTTTCTAACCACGAGGCACCATATCTCTACCTGAAACATGGAATATTGTGCTCCAATTGGCAATATCTTCAACTCACCTTGGTCCTTTGTGGCTAAATAATTGAGCTGACTTTGTTTTATAATTGAAGAAATGTGTGTATTTTAAGGAATGCAATAGTTAGGGACCATGCATGTGCTTTCTCTCATGGGACAGGAAGCCCACTTAAGTCTTTTCTAGTATTTAACATAGTTTCCCTTTGCTTTATTTACCCAGAGTTCCATCTACCTTGAGTACCCTTGTGCCTCCCTTGTGATACTTGACTTTTATCTCCCTTCTTTGTCCTGCAGTAAACTTCATAAGTTCCATGGTTTCCACAAATTATCCTTAGGCAAACATCCTGGATGCTTCCGTTTCTCTCATTGACTATATTATCAGAACCTCGAGAAACATTCTCTTTGCCATTAGAGTGACGAAAATGCAGAAATGCAATAAGCTGGTTACAACAGCATGCTGTATTGTTCACAAAGATGAACTACCTTCCTCCACATAACCAAAGTTATGTGACTTTGAGGAAAAGATTAACCTCTCTCATCTGTCTTGGGAGTAATATCTCCTCTACCAATTGCTTTGAGAGTAATATGGTAACATGTATGAACGTCCTTCATAAATTATAAAGTACTGCACAAACATAAGGCAGTGCTTTTATCATGCCTACTTCCAATTGTGTTAGCCCTCAATCATTTGTCCTACTGTATAAAGATCAAGATATTTTTTTGTTGGTTTTAGTAGAATGATTTGCACATAAAGATTGAATTGATTGATTCATTTTTACCTCCAGATTTATGACCCAAAGTCTAATAATATTTCAAAATCTTGGCAGGCCATGACTGAGATGTTGAGTTACCTTTCTCCTTGGTTCCCGCAAGTTCAAATAGAGCTGGTTCTTTTCTGTATGAGACTGTGGTCACTCAAACATGGAAGCTGAGGGAGGCTAGAGTTAGGGCGGTCTTTGCCATAAAATTTCATTACATTTTCTTCATAACTTTCCAGTTTGGAAAAGTCACCTTGGCCAGCTGTTCTTCACCAAGGTTTTATTAGGTTTAACTGATTTAAAAGTTTACTGGTCTCGCTATGATATTATAATTTTCAGCAAAAAATGTCTTCAGAAAGAAACAAGGAAACAGAAAGTGGGTAATAAATTTTTGATGCACTTTTATTTTTATAAAGTTTATTCAAATGTATTATTCTATATAATCTTTTAGTGCTCTCTGAAAGTTCAAAATATATTTTAAACTAAGCATGCATGAGAAGTTCAAGGTATCTAATTTTAAAATGTGATTTTCCTCCACATGGCAACAATGATTGTCCCTCTAATATCTATTCCAAACATCATTATGAGATAAACATTTCATATAATTATTCCAAATTAACCCACCATATGATAAAGGGCTGAACTGACTAACTCAACATCTGATTGAGAAATTAAAGATAAAAATGTATCTATCCCCTAAAGTTTCAGAGGAAATTGCTGTCAGATTTAGAGACAGGACCAGCAGTGATGCTGTGCTCAACAAATAGCCACAGGAAGAAAAAGAATGGATTACCTATGGAAAATACACATTACCATGTGCAAGTGAACATCCACTGTAACAAAGAATATGGATGGTTATTTTAAATACAAAAGTACATGAAAATGTGCACACATTTTCTTTTCCTTCCTTCCTTTTTATTTATTTCCTATTAGTGTATGTGTATGTTCAAGCACATTTCTTACTACAGTAGTGTAGATATGAATGTTTGAGGGTAACTTTCATGAAGCTGACACTCTCCTGCACCATATGGTGTGCAGAAATTGAATTCCAGTACCCAGACTTATGTGCCTAGTGCTTTTGTAAACTAAGCTTTCTTGATGACTTTCATCTTCCTTTTATCGACACTCCTTACCTCTAGGGTACTGGAGAATAGGTAGAATCAGAGGAACTTTCAGAGATAGAATATGTGAAAACACTGCTATTATAAGGTGGAGGCACCCCAAGAGAACAGGGTCACATTCATTCTCCTTCTAGGGACAGTAATTGAAAGGACTTGCAACATCCATAGGCTTCTGAGCCCCTTGCTTTGGGCATGGTACTGCTCAGACTAAGTCTGTACATATCAGTTAACTATGTCAGTCTCCTACAGACATGCTCACAGGCCAGCCCAAACAGATAATCCCTCAGTGAGTCAAGATTGCATAGGCTTGAGAAAGCTAATCTTCAAAGTCAACAATGATTTTAAGAAGGGAAACTGAAAGGAAGATGCCACAAAGAAAACATCAATGTGTAAAGTACAGAAATGATAGAGTCTTTTGAGGAATTTGGAGTTGCTAGTAGGCAACTTCAAAATCTCCCTTTATTTAAAACTTTCACAATAAAAGTAACAGATGAATAAAAATCAGAATTTCTTCAATATTCAATTCATGTCTTTACTTTCTGTTCATTTTCCTTTTCATGGCTCTGCTTTGTGGCTCATATGTATTCTCCACCCTTTTATACCTACATAAAGCTATATAAAGGTCATGGGTAAGATATTGCCTATCTCTTCCAAATGACTGGGTTCAACACTGCTTACAGTCAGTACTTCATGAACTAGACAGTCTGGTGGCTCTTGGCTTGAGCATCCACTTAAACTATAAAAGAGGTAGTAAGCAATCCCAGCAGCTTTTAAAATATTAGTCAGGATACAGTAGTTTGGATATAATGTATCTCATTCCCTTGGACCAAGGACACTACACAAAATGAAAGAGGGTATCTGGACACCTATGAATGCAGACTATTGTACCTGTCAATAAGAATAATTTAAAGGATTTCAGTCTTAGCATTCTGGTTCATTCCTAAAAGCCATCAAACCTTAGATTGTGCCTGGAGGTATGTTTTGTTATATTTTGTTGCAATATTTGGTTCCATTTGCTATCTTGAGACTCCTGGATATTCCTTTTAATACAGAGTATCTTAAAATACTAAAAAACAAACAGCAGAAACAAGACAAAACAAATATAAAACCAACAAAAGCAACAACAAAACAAAACAAAATGAAACAAAACAAAACAAAACAAAAACCAAAAGAATAGTAACCATTAAAATAGGAACGTGAACTTAGCTACTCTGTATTTATATCAACATGAAATGAATGCCATGGTAAGAACATAATGAGTAGCTGATTAAAAGACATGAATTGAAAAAAAAATGTGATCCCTACCAATCAACAGTTTTTAAACAGCAAGAAGCTTCAAACATAATATGAGCTAAACATCTCAAAAAAGGAGAGAGCACAGCATCCAGTTTGCTGTGGAGTGGTCACTTACTAAAACTAGATGGTTTACACCTACCTGTACCTTTTCTTCTGGGTATTAATAAATATGGTATTTACAGCAGTCTGATTTGCACTTAATCTATGCATGGCAGAAACTGATGATCAAATGTGAGTTTATGGAGGTAGTAATAACAGAGATAAGTGAGATGAAGGAAAGAAAAGTCAGCTAATATTCATATCTGAGGCAGAACTTGTATGTCTCCTCAACTCTGAAACAGACTCACTTAAAATATGGAAGTTGAAAGATTTACAGGGGTGGGTAAGGCGTCCACATGATTATCATATAAATATGATAGTATTTTATTTCATTAAAATGCAACACTCAATTTAATTTAGAGCATGATTTTATCTGTGCTGTTTACTAGTGAATAGAACTCAGGGCGACAGTTGTAGGTACCAGAGTCTTTTAGTGACAGAGTTACATTAAAACCTGGTCAAACTGAACCTATTTGGAATTATTTTATATCCACTAGCAATTAAATAAGTGTCTATGGAAGTCAACAGAAGTAAATTTGGGGAAAATGAGTAAGGGAGATCCATCTAGTATTTATGAAAAGAAAATGTGTTAATGGAGTTACATAAGTTCTATAGCAAACTGATGACAGTCACAGACATCATACCAACAAACAGTAACTACAGAAATGAAGAAAAAGTGGGTATCCTAGCATAAGAAGGTAAATAGATACCAGCTACACTCAACCTTCACCTTGAGTGAAAGCTCAGCTATTTTAAGAAAGGAGGAAAAGAATCTTCTACTTATTGATTGCCTACTATGTGCCAAGACTTGTCTTGGACACCTTCAAACATTTAATTCTCCCAAGAGCTGTCAAATGGGATATTAGTATCATCTAATTATAGACAGGAAAGCTGAAGCTTATGGAGCTTAAATTTTTCACTAAAGGTCATTCATCTGATAGTTGCAGAGACAGATTTTCTACCTCTGTGCCACTGTTTCCAGTGCCAGCATAATTCTGGTTCCTTGCTGCAAGCACCTTGGCTCACAGGCTGTTAATGAAGATGGTGAACCAAATGGCTGCCTTAGTCTTAGAGCACAGATTTCATGTGAACACTTTGCTGTTCAAGGAAAGGCTGGTGTTATCATGCTAAGAAGAGCACAGAAAATGTTTTGAGTAGAACAGAAAAAAATGGGGCTGGAGGCAAACTTGGCCTTAATGAGTGTAGGATGGAAGGAGCAAGAACTTGACTAGTTAGATGTTACATTCTGGGGCAGTGAGCTAGGCACACAGATATCAAAGATGTAAACAGGTTTCAGATACTTAGTAATATTAAGATAGAATGATGGATATCCTGCAATGGAGACACAAAAGCAAAAGAGAAACCCAGGGTGGACATGCTCCATTTTCCTGTTGAGTTTGAACAGCTCTGACTCTGAGAATTA